>SAYR01023259.1:0-25978 GCA_004382745.1 Argopecten irradians irradians | reverse complement strand
TTACTTGGTTATCAGAAGATTATGTTCAAGGTCAGAGTCACTAGGGGTCGAAAGTCGAGGTCAAACAAGGTCCAAAATGAACTTTTCCATAGAAAAGTTCGAAGGGCGCATATGAAAAGAGCATGTTCTCAGACATAAAATGACCAAATTCAAGGTTCGATATTGATCCAAAATGGCGGAGATACTATGAACATTTCAAAAATTCGAAAAATTTTTTAGTTTATATTAATTGCCCCGCCTCGCCCGAGCCGTTTCAAAGACAGCCATTAATGACGCTGTTATGTAACGTGTTGGGAATAAGTTATATCATAATCCCCGTGAGATGTATTGAAAACTTTTGTGTCTCAAAAGGTTCGAATTTTTTTCTTTTTAATAGGTGGGAAAAAATAAGAAAGTAGAGTGGGCGGAAATATAGCTCTCGCAATATGGCAATTGGTTCATTTTCTTATTTTTTTCGTTATTTGTGACTCGTAGGGCCTTATTCAGCTCATGTTGAGTGTTGAAAATTACTTTGTAAAATGGTAAGCTTTAGCTATCTGTCTGTACAGGTTTTTAATTTCAAAGACATAATGTGAAAATGCGTGAAATATGACCTCGCGAATATGGCGTCTTCCGTTCATTTTACTAAATTATTTAGCGTAATTCCATGAAAATTCAAGTTGAATATGTTTTGAATTGGATGTGAAAGGAAATCAATGAGCTTTTGCAGACACATAATATGACCAATTCAAGTCATAAGATTTCAGAAAGGAGCGGGAGATATAATGGATACATTGTGAATGAAATCGAAATTTAGTTACTATTCGATCCCTTGCACCGAGACGTTTCAGGCGCTTTAAACCTGTATGTACAGTGTTGAAATTTTTCATACCTATGTTGCGTAAAAAATTCTTTGTTGTCTCAAAGTTATTATCAATCTTAGAGAGGGTTATACATATAGAAATAAATGGCGGATAAGATAGCTGCTCTCCAAATATGCAATTGTAATTCATTTTCTTATTTTTTTGTCCGTTTTATTTGTGAGCTCGTAGTGACCCTTATCATCTTCATGTAGAGTGTTGAATTATTGTAATTGCTTAGCTATTGGTGTAACGGTTTTTTAATTTCAAAGTCAATGAATTTTGAATATGGCAAGGAATATAGACCCCGAATAGGCGTTCGTCCATTGTTTTAACGTAAATGTAGCCGTAATTTGCATGAAAATTCAAAAGGTGAAAATGTTGACATTGGATGTGAAATGATCATGCTTTTCAGACACATAAAATGACCAATTTCAATGTCATATGATTCAATACATCCGCGAGAGGGATAGAACTTTCAGCGATATTAATATGAAGGTGAGGATTACATGATGTGGCATGTGGCCAAAGGGAGAAATCGGTATCTTAATACTAAAAACTCTAATTTCGTACTTTTGTTATTGAAGTTCCGCATTGTTCCAAGATCTTCAAAGATAAGGAGAATTTTTGCACTTTTAACCAAAGACCTTGAAATTTCTAATGTGTTTACCTATTCTTTATCAAAATTGATATTGGGAACCTAATCTCAATCGGAATTTCGCAAGATTCATATCAGTTATCAGAAATACATTACCTGTCAGAAAACATTTTTAATTTTGAAATTACTCATAATAAGCCCAGCCATTATCAGCGGCCGGGTTATTAATTCTGTCTCTGGCTCTAATTCTCGTTTACAGCATCAGGCGTTCTCAGAGAAGGTATTTTACATAAAGTGTTCAATATACTGTTAATTCGGGATGTTTAAGTCGCTACTGTAATAGGGAGGAGTTTTCCACAAGAGACCGGAGGGAGCGATCCGACTGAGTAGCTCCGTTATATTGTACTAAATTGCAAAGTCCCAAAATCGTGATCGTATAGTATTTTTAGTATACAACAGAGTCCCAAGTCCGTCCAAATCCCTCCGGACCGTTTCACATCCACAGGTTACAGGCCTGTACCTCTTCAGACAGGTTCGATCTCTAGGAATGTAAGCGGAAGCACTGACACTAAAATCACAATACATTCAAACTAGGTAAAATACAGCGTACAAAAAACCTAATTTATTATATAAAAGAACAAGTAGTTAGATAATACATAGAAGATTGCACAATAGTGCCCAGTTTAAGACAGATAACAAAAGAGATATCTAAGTGCCGAAGCAGTTACAATGTATCCAAGATTAACTATAACAAACTTAGCTAATAGCTAAGTCCTGTGTGATTAACCACGGTTCCCTAAACAAAAGCCTACACACCTACGTGAGCCAACTAACCACCCAAGTGTTCTTAACTCTAGAAGGTAAAAAACCAACGGGAAACTAGGATACCTTAGGATGCCTAAAGCCTAAGCGCCCTGACAACCCTAAATTAACAAAAACCACTACGTTAGCTTAAAGATACACTCTAAGTAAAGACCCATCAGCCCTTTTATAACAACTCATCAAGCCCAAGTACCCCTAAAGTGGACCACTGATTGGTCAATGTCCGGACAGAGCCACCATTATTTAGGTGCGTTGCTACACAACCCACTACACACTAATATACTTCCGCTTAAAACAGACAGCCTTCAACTGACTGATAAAAACCTCCACGTGTTACCACAACGGTGTACTCCGGCCAGCGTCATCATCGGGTGATCATAAGGACAACTAGGGTTTGATGAAGTGTGACTGCTAAACAGCAACACACCCTAGATAAGACCTGTTCCTCACGGTTCCCCCTGAATTTGGGTCCAAGACTACATAAAGATCATGAAAGTGAAGAACTTAGAAAAGAGTGCAATAACAAAATATACATACTTAGAAAAAATGCAACAATGAATATGAAACCGTCCTATCACACTACTATACAACGTATATAATGACAAGTGTACAACGTGTTTTGCGTAAATACAGTACAGTGTAACTACAACCGCATACATGGGAGGGCCGTCCTTACGTACCTAGCTGTTAAATAGGACGTACATTGAACAAACAACAATAAAAGTAATGCAGCAAACACAATAACTGACAGGTTTAAAACTTTATGTGGTGTGGGAGAGCCGTTCACCTGTGACACCGGATGTTCAAACACACGGTGCTTTTTGAGAAAAACTATCGGCCGTTTATGAGATCAAGAACCAAATAATTCCCATAGAGGACGTAGTAACTTTGCCTACTATTCAGGTTAATTGAAGTTATCAAAAATTCTTTACAAAATTACATCTACATGTATTGTTCCGACCCACACATAATATCCAAATCAGGCAGGCTCCTATATCATTCACCTCTTCTAATGAAAATCTGTGCCCAAAGGGGGGATTCCCTTAACTGTTTTTCAGTTGGACCAGACTATATTCGTAAGAAACGCTTTCTGATAAATATTGAGTGACATCGCCCGTTCGTCAAGCAATCGTCCGTTCGCTAACATACTTATATCATCACACGGTGGATACCCGTGTTTTGTCGCGATCAAATTAGTTAGGGATTTCCATTGGGATGAATCCTATTGTTATGTTCTGTTTTTTTCTTCTATTCTTATTTTTCTTTTTTTTCTTATTTCCACAAATCTTTGTTAGCAGGATATCTCAGGAACGGAAATAAGGTACCGACGCTCAACTTTGGACATGTTAGCATGTACAATAAGATCTTGGACATGTACGTTCGATTTTTTACAAAATATTCAAGGTCAAGGTCACAGACGTAAAAAACAGTTTTTTGGAAAGAAGTTTAAACGCTCATTAACTTCATTACCGTACGCTTGTACATCGTTCACGTTTTGTTATTCAGACAGATCGTACATTGCGCGTTGCCTTTTCCCATGCCAGTATCAGAGATTATGTCAAGGTCAAAGAGTTCGCTACGGGGTCAAAACAAAGGTCAAAAACGAAATTTACCACAGAAAAAATTTGAAAGTTGAATATGAAAGGTCAATGACCCTCAGAAATATATATGGACAATTTTAAGGTCATGAGATCCAAAATGGCGGAGAATATAGGCTTTGAACAAAAAGGCTATTTTGGCGTTTTCCCGCCAAAATTTTTTAAAGGTTTCAGCGCCTTTAATACTTAACAACATGCTTGAATTTTGTAATGGCTAATAGCTAGGACGAATGCCAAAACAGAACTTATCCTTTTTATTGACCTGACATTCATTCAAGGTCACAGGATTCAAAAAGCTTAAAATCTTTAAAACGATTCTCTTCCTTTATAATAAGAGGTGTAGAGCGCTGAAAATTTGGAACAGTCGTTATGTACGTACATGAGGTGCTTGAAATGTGGCTCCGACTTGGAGGATAACGTTCAAGGTCAAGTCACAGACGATAAAAAACTGCTTGTTCGAACGAAAACTTTAAACGCTCAAAATTTCATAACCGTACGCTACAACAACATGTACGTTTCATTCTCCATGTAGAATCACGAAAGTCACGTTTTATTTTCCTTCATTACATGTTACAACAGAAATTATGTCAGGGTCACGAGTTCACTAGGGGGTCCAAAATGAGTCAAACAAAGGTCAAAAAGTGAACTTAGGCATAGAAATGTTCCGGAAGGGCGCATATGAAAGGGGGCAATGTTCTCAGCACAATAAATGACCAAGTTTAAGGGTCCCATTAAGATCTTCAAAATGGCGAGATATAGGACATCGAAAATGCGATATTTTTAGTCTTTATTTGTCTTGCCGAGACCGTTTTCAGGCGCCTTTTAAACCTGTATGTAAGTGTGATTTTCTCACCTATGTGTATTAACTTTTGTCTTCACAAGTTTTAATTTTTTAAGAGGTTATATAGAAAAAATGGCGGAAAATATAGCTCTCCAAATATGGCAATTTGTTTTCTTTTTCTATTTTTGTCCGTTATTTGTGAGCTCGTAGGGCCTTTAATCATCCTCATGTAGGTGTTGATTTTGGTAAAATAAGCTTTAGCCTATTGTCTGTAACAGGTTTTTAAATTTCAAAGACATGAATGAAAATGGCGGAAATATAGACCTCCGAAATATGGCGTTCGTTCTTTTTTTAACGAATTTAAAGCGTAATTCATGAAAATTCAAAGTGAAAAATGTTTTGGAAATTGGATGTGAAAGATCAGCTTTCCAGACACATAAAATGACCTAAGTTCCAAGGTCATAAGATTCAAATGGGGCGGAGATATAGACATCGAAATTCGAATTTTGTTTATATTTGTCCTGCCGAGACGTTTCAGCGCTTTAACCTGTATGTCTAACAGTTTGATTTTTCATAACCTATGTTGTATGAACATTGTCTTCAAAGTTTTTATTTTAAGGGGTTATATAGAAAAATGGCGGAAATTATAGCTCTCCAAAATATGGCAATTTTTTCTTTTTCCTTATTTTTGTCCGTTAATTTTGTGAGACTCGTAAGGGCCTTTTATCATTCATGTAAGAGTGTTGATTTTTTTGTAAATATAGACTTAGCCTATTGTCTGTACAGGTTTTTAATTTCAAGAACATGAATATGAAAAAGGTCGGAATATAGCCCTCCGAATATGCGTTTCGTTCATTTTTTAACGTAAAATTTTAAGCGTAATTCAAGAAATCAAGATGTGAAATGTTTGTTGAATTGGATGTGAAAGAGATCGATACGTTTCAGGAACACTAAAATGACCAAGTTCAAGGTCATTAAGATTCAAAATGGCGGAGTATAGGACACTCAAAATCGAAATTTTTAGTTTATATTGTGTCGCTGCCCGAGAGTTCAGCGCCTTTAAAACCTGTTATGTACAGTGTTTGATTTTTTCATACCTATGTTGTATGAACTTTGTCTCAAAAGTTATTTATTTTTAAGGGGTATATAGAAAAAATGGCGGAAAGATAGCTCCCAAATATGGCAATTTGTTTATTTTCTTAATTTTTTCCGTTATTTTGGTGAGCTCGTAGGAGCCTTATCATCTCATGTAGAGTGTTGAATTTTTAAATGTAAGCTTTGCCCATTGTCTGTACAGGTTTTAAGTTTCAAAGAATGGAATTTGGAAAAATGGCGGAAATATAGACCTCCGGGAATAATGGCGTTTTCGTCATTTTTAAATGAACGTAAATCTTAGCGTAATTCATGAAAAAATTCAAAGTTGAGCATGTTTTGATTGGGAGATGTGAAAAATCATCACTTTCAGGACACATAAATGACAAGTTTTCACGGTCATAAAGCTTCAAAATGGCGGATATATACGGAATCGAAAACGAAATTTTAGTTTATTATTTGTCCGTTGCCCGAGATCTGTTTCAACGCCTTTAAAACTGTATGTACAGGTTGATTTTTCAATACCTGTGTTGTAATGAACTTTTTGTTATTCAAAATATTTATTTTTAAGGGGTATATAGAAAATGGGCGGAAAGATACTCTCCAACAATATGGCAATTGTTCATTTTTCTTATTTTTCCGTTATTATGTGAGCTCGGGTAGGGGCCTTTATTCATCTCATGTAGAGTGTTGATTTTTGTAAATGTTACGTTTAGCCCTTTTCTGTACAGAGTTAAAATTTCAAAGTCATGAATTTGAATATGGCGGAAATATAGACCCTCCCGATATGGCGTTTCGTCCATTTTTTTAACGTAAATTTTAGCGTAATTCAATGAAAATTCAAAGCGGAGATGTTTTGATTGGATGTGAAAGAATCAGCTTTCAGACACATATAATGACCAATTCAATGTCATAATGAATTCAAAATGGCGGAAGGTAGAACTTTCAGCGATTTTGAGGTGGATACACCTGCGTGGCAATGTTGGCCAAAGGAATAATCGGGTACTAATACTAAAAACTCTAATCGTACTGTTATTCACATTGGTCCAAGATCTTCATAAGATAAAGGAGAATTTTTGCACTTTTAAAAAACCTGAAATTCTAAGTGTTTACCTATTCATTATCAAAAATTGATAATTTGAACCTAATCTCAATCGGGAATTTCCAATCATATCACGCGTTATCTAAGAAAAATTACCTGTCAGAAAACATTTTTAATTTGTGAAATTCGATAATAATGCAGCCAATCAAGCGGGCCGGGTTAAAATTCTGTTTCCTGGGCCGGGCTCAATCTTCGTTACAACCACGGGCCCTTTCGAAGGTAATTTTTACATTTAGTTTTCAAATACTTTTCGGGATGTTTAAGTGCTACTGTAATAGGAAGGGTTTTCCAAAAGAGTCCCGGGGGTGGCGTTATTCCGACTTGTAGCTCCTTTCCCTGGTTTATGTTTTTACTGCTATTATTGGTTATTTTTTCGTTTGATCTTTTCTTTGATGGTGTTTACTTTGTTGGTCAGTCTTTGTTTCTTTTGTGTAGTTGTTAAACCGAGGATTTCGTGAGTGTTATTTTTTGACGTTTACATGTTTTTTTTTCCTCCTTTTTGATAATACTTGCGGGGACGAATTTATATTTTTTCTTTTATGTTAATATTTGTCATACAGAGTCCAGCTAGTTGTCGTTTTCTATTCTATATAATCTATTCTTCTTTTTATCCATTGGCCATTCCGTGGTGCTTCAAGCACCTGTCTCACGTATCTTCGTGGCTATTTGTGGCGATCCCAGGAGAGTAGATTGATAGTCCTCCACCCATTCAGCGCAAATCGGTTTATGGGCTTTGTCGAAGGGTGTTTCTTAGTTGATTTTGAGTTTAGGTAACCACTAATCAGGAGTCAAGGGCCTTGTACACGAGCATAGCGTGAGTCGTGGAAAATCAGGGTCGCTTTCTCTTCGATGTGGATGTTTGCCCAATGTTGGGATGCGACATATCCAAAGAGGGGCGGGCAGGTTTAGAATGCTCCAACTTAAACTCGTAGGGTGTACGCCACCTCGCTAAAATTTGAAGGCACGGTGAGATAATTAACTCCCCAACCCTAGGGTGCTATTATCTGAATAGTGATTTGACATCACAAACTTTATGATTGAATTATGTTATGAGAGAATAGTTTTCCACTTTGATTTCGGGACAATATTGTGTTGTTTAGTGAGGTGATTGTTATCACTTATTATCGTGAGCATTTAGACAATGTAGAGGCTTTACCTATCCCAACCAGCAATCTATGAGGTAAGACTCTTTGGATAAGCGTTCCCTAACAGTCCTACCCGATGGTTTTATGGTCATCACCTGATTTTTATAAAGGGAGGGATTATTACCGGGACAGGTTCTATTTGAGGAATCCACTGAGCATTGTGTTCTTGTTTAATCATTTTGCTTCTATATTTCCACAAATTCGTTTTTATGATGCCATTTGATCAGAGAAACGTTTGATTTATGGCCCCTAGGATGGAACGTAATATAATTTGGACTGATCATGCTTTAATGTCGGGCATATTCTACGAGATGTTGTTCAGTTTTGCGGCGGTTCCATCACTCATTTATTTCCATTTGAGGACATCAACTATACTTTGTGGGTCAAAACACCCGTTTTTTCAGTTTTCTTTAGGCGACATTTTCAGGGCTTCTGGTTCTCGTCCGACACATGACTGATTTTTTTTATTTCCACGGAATTTGTTGGCGGAAGATATTGACAGCTCGTTTCCGGGACCAAAGCGTACTATCGGGCCACAAGGACCTTACTGGGTGATGATCTGCTTTCCGCCAAACGAACAAGTATTAACTAATAAGCATATCGTACAATCCGCATTGATCCCACGAGGTAAACAGAACACTCCCAGAAAAAAGATTATTTTGTATAGTTCAAACAATCTATTTATATGGCTGCCCCATCATCATGTTGCCCGTGGTACCCATGTGCAATCCACAACGCTTCTATTTAAGGACATAAACCAGAGACGTTTCAATGATCTGGGATTTTGGTGTTACGCTATTTCATAATTTTACCACGGGAGTACGGGTCATCCCTCACCCGCGATAATGCGGGACCACCATTACAGTCCGCGATTTTGTCTATTCTCGGATATTTTTATTTTTCGTTGCACCGGGAATCGTTTTTATTTTGTTTTGATTTCAATTAAAAATGAGTGGGATGCGACTTGGGGGGTAGTTTTCATATTGGAATGCGGGCGGGCCTGAGAGAACGAGAGAAATTTAATTTTAGTTATGGCCCTAATGTCATAAAATTAAGGGACCAGGCTTTTGTTTTAGAATTTTTTTTTACAGCAATATTAACAACAACCATTTCTCTACAATAAAATACAGTGTGTCTATGGGTGTCTGGTTATGTACATTAGACATGGTACAGTAAGGACCTTGCGAATAAATGGCTAGGAATTTCTACCTCCTTTTCTGTCTCTCACATTACGCCTAAACCGTTTTAGCCCAGAACTTACTATGGAATTTTTCCCAAGGCACGCCATTGAACGCGGACTTATCCATCTGTACCTCAACCTTAAAGGGTTCACCTTTTGAAAATTGTCATCGGTAGGCAAAGTTAACTCCAACTTGTACTTTGTAAAAATCAATGAATGGCGTTCTTGAAGGAGCCAGAAGGTAGAGACTTAATCATAAATACCCTTACCGTGGCGTCGTGTCACGTCCGTACCGTCCGTTCCGTCTCGAACAATCGAACTATCTCCATAACCCGCTGTGCGGATTTTCAACAAAAATATTGGCTGTAGGTGCATCTTATGGGCTCTAACTGAAATCATCACTAGTCACAGATGATGGGCTGACTCCCACCACAAAGAGGGCCTGAGGGGGCGGGGCACTAAAAGCCGGGTCGAAGTTTGGCTAGTATTCCATATAAAACGAACTTCTTCTCTGTGAAACTCAAGCATGGATAGCACAAACCATAATGCAATGTGTAAGCAATCCTTATAAAGGGTGGGGATTCAAATTGTACAAATGGATGGGGCTGACTCCCGCGGGGGCCCTGAGGGGCGGGGTCAAATGGGGTCCCCATTTGGCTAATTTCCATATAACGTACTTCTTTCTCTGAAACCAAGCAGGTGGGATAAGCACCCATGGGAATGCAATGGTAAGCATCCTTAATAGGGTTGGGGAATTAAAATTGTAAAAATGATGTGGCTGAACCCCCCGGGGGCCTGAGGGCGCGGGGTCCAATTTTTTGGCTATTTCCCATAGTAAACGACTTCTCTCAAATGTGAACGAAGTTCATGGGATAGCACCCATCATGCAATGGTAGTCTTATCCATTATAGGGTGGGATTCAAAACTTGTAACAATGATAGTGGCTGACCCCACCGGGGGGCCTGAGGGGCGGGTCAATGGGGTCAATTTTGGCTATTCTCCAATAAACGACTTCTTCTCGTGAAACAAGCATCGAATAGCACTCATAATGGCAATGGTAGTAAAATCGTATAGGGTAGGATTAAAAATTGTAGCAAACTGATGTGGCTGACCCCCGGGGGCCTGAGGGGCGGGGTCAAAAGGGGTCCATTTGGCTATTTCCATATAACGAGTTCTCTCTGAAACCAAGCATGGGATAGGCACCCATAAGTGCAATGGTAGCATCCCTTATAGGGTGGGGATTCAAATTGTACAAATGATGGGGCTGACCCTCCAGGGGGCCTGAGGGGCGGGGTCAAAAATGGGTCAATTGGCTATTTCAATATAAACGACTTCTTCCCTGAAACTAAGCATGAGATAAGCAGCTCATAAGCAATGGTAGTGTCCTTTATAGCGTTGGGGATTCAAAATTGTACAAATGCATGTGGCTGACCCGCGGGGGGCCTGGAGGGGCGGGGTCCAAAGGGGCCATTTGGCCTATTTCCATATGAAACGACTTTCTCTGAAACTAAGCATTGTATAGCACCCAATAATGCAATGGTAGCAATCTTTATAGGCGTGGGGATTCAAAATTGTGCAAATGATGGGGCTGAACCCCAGGGGGCCTGAAGGGGCGGGGTCGAAAGTGCCATTTTGGCTATTTTCCATATAACGACTTCTTCTCTGAAACTAAGCACTGGTATATGCACTCCATAATACAATGGTAGGTTCCTTATAGGT
Organism: Argopecten irradians irradians; assembly: GCA_004382745.1. Lineage (NCBI taxonomy): Eukaryota > Metazoa > Mollusca > Bivalvia > Pectinida > Pectinidae > Argopecten > Argopecten irradians. The sequence continues at coordinate 15,102 of SAYR01023259.1, read as the reverse complement.
GTTGGGAAATTCAAAATTGTGGCAAATGATAGGGCTGACCGCCCGCGGGCCTGAGGGGCGGGGGTCCAACAAGTGGTCAATTTCCATATAAATGAATTTTTCTCTGCAACTTAACATGGATTAACGCTCCATCAATGCAATGGTTTACATCCTTATAGGGTTTTTGGATTCAATTTGCAAATGATGGGCTGACCCCCGGGGGCCTGAAGGGTGGGTTCAAAAGGGGTCAATTAGCTATTTCCAATATAACCGAACTTTTCTTCTCTGCACTAAAAGAATGGAAGGAGCACTTATACATGCATGTAGCATCCTTATAGGGTTGGGATTTTGAAATTGGTACAAATGATAGGGCTGACCCCCGGGCCTTAGACGGCAATAGATGCGAGGTCAAAAGGTCAATTAGGCTACTATTTTCATTATAAATTACTTTGTCTCTGAACCTATTATGGATAGCATATTTGTATGGTATCAATAGCATCGATTTGTATGGTTTGTGTTCAAAATTAAACTTTGGGAGTCAATTTTGCTTTTTTTTCTTAATTGGTCTGAGTCTTGTGATAATCTACTGAACAAAAAACCAGGGTGAGGCGAATACACGGCGCGATACAGGCCCTCTGGGCCTCTTGTTATGTTAATGTACTAAAATAAATACTTTGTTATTTTTTAAAGGTTTTTTTCCCATTTAATTATGTTAAGAATATGAAATTAACGTACATGTAATCACACATTATTGGCAACTTGTTGTTAATGTCACATTACTTACAACTGTTTATACATGTATTGGTAACAAGATCAGAAACAGTTGTAAAAACATTTGATAGAGGCATCAACTAATGGGAAAAACCAGTGGGCTATGTCACCAGAAGTGTTAAAATTTGTGTCATTTTGGTGAACAAACTGCACAAAGTCAACAAGTACAGATGTAAAACTGTTTAATATGTTTCTGTTGTAGCAAATAAATGTCATTCCATATACAATGTACTAATGGCCGTGTTATATATGTGAATCATTGAAATATACATTGTAGTAATGATAATTCAGGCGTGATGTGATGATGGGTAAATAAATTATCAGTTTATATTATAAATGTAGGATATTTCTATATATATCTAAATGCAAAGTTACTCGACATTCGCTAATTGTCATCACTTGATGTTTTGCAACATTACAGTCAATGGGACAGAATTGTAGTTCTGATAATGACCGTCTGTCAGAACATTTATAGTGTGTTTCATTTAAGCCCGGAAAACTCTTTTTTGTTTGTTTGAATTTTACAACAAAACAGAAAGACTAACACATGAGTCAGTCTGTTAAGTTAAACGTTTAAACACCTATCTCTCCACAGATTGATAACAATCAGTAGTATGTCAAATGGTGACAACTCTTTGCAAAAGTTGCAAATATACTGGATGTACTTTTTTGCATTTTGCTGTTTTAATTGGCATTATGAAACAATGCGAATGAGTAGCGCCAACCCATATGCCTGTTGTCAAGAACTATATGTATGTTATCGCAGCTAGTTTAATGTATGCCTGGTAGTCATCCTTAGAATCATTTCACTGCTTCCAAAGTAATCCTGATAATCTCCAGTCTTCAACAATTTGTGAATCTGCTTCAGATGACTAGCCAATGAGTCCTGTAATTATAAAATTTAACATATATATCAATATTCTTAATTTGTTAAAAAAAGTTACAGAAATCATCTAATAATGACAAAAGGAAGAAATTAGACTCAAGTATACAAGTACTTTGGGTTAAATATGCTCCACCGCCGACAGAGTATAAATTATATTCATCATTTGAACAATAATTAGTGTTTAATCGTGTATGCATAAGTCTAATTAACACAAAAAATTAATTTATCTTGCCTTTGTGTCAAGCGCAATCAGTACTTCATTCCATATAGGATATAGTGCTACAGAGTTTTTTCGGGATGCAATTAATTATTTTTTTGATATTTTTAACTTGAAGTGAAATTAGAAGCTCAAACTTTTCAACGGCGGTAATGGTGTAAAGTAAGTAACTTTTGTAACTGAAGAAAAATACTAAATCCACTGCTGCCGTTTTTGATAGTGAAAAAATACCATTTGTCAGCGGTGGAGCTTCTTTAAATATATTAGCATCATAATAAATTTGTCTCTTATACCTGATACACATTGATAAAATACAATTTTTTTACTGTTAGCAAAACTTACTTTAAACCAAATACTGTAATATTGAGCAAGTGCAAATTTACCATGTATTATATATTACAGTGCACAGGTTATTGTTTATTTTGGTAAGTGTTATTTATAAATGACATGATAACAATACGAACCTACCTGTTCTCCAAAATGACTATCAATATAATACATGTAAAAACAAACAAGTTTTTTATCTTTCTTACGTCACGATGAATTAAAAAATTGTCATTATAAAATAGATTATGAATGTATACACCAAAGTACAATTAGATACTTACATACCAAAATCCTGACAATTCCTTTATTTAGTGTTACCCAAACCGGATGTTTACATTAAATATATGCGAGAATTAGGCCACCGATCGCTACCACTGATGCAAATTATCCTCACTACTTTTCAATTATAGACGTTCATGCTGTAGTTTTTGTAGACATGTTTGAAACTATTCTTTTTAATGAAATGCCATAGAAGTTGTTTATTACAATTAAACTGCACTATGGCAGCATATTTGTTCTAGAAAGAGGAAAAGAGAAAAAATCGCATGCAAATGAGAGGTCAATCGCATTTAAATTAGTGGGTCATCCGGGCCGTAGCAATACTGGAAAAGCAAGCTTTTTCAGTAAAAACCTATCCTTTTCTTCACCGTGGAATATCACGGATAGTTCAGCCATAAGTAACCAGGAAATCAAATGGCATTTTTTTAGAAAGAAAATTTGCTCGGTATTTAAAACAAGCTTTTATTTGTAGTAGTAAAGACTATTGTGAAAATCATCTAAATACCCCTACCTTAATTAATTTTAGGCGTACGTGAATATTATCATATCATTATAATAATAATCAAAAGAAACGGTTTAAAACCAATAACCACTTTCTCCAGTCACTTACCTATTTATTTAAAAAAAATAATTTGAATAAAATCTCACTGGTGAGTGTACTGATTTGATTTAAGAACAATGTGTTAAGACCAATGAATTAACGTTTCCATTTGTTTAGAGTTTAACAAGTGTTCATTTATAAATAGTAAACAAGTCGGTGGTACTCAATTTTACAGAAACTGTGATATCTAGAACAGTCGATTAATTGCTTATCTAAAACACATTCTTATATATGTTTGAAACTTGTATAGAAAAACACCAAACTACTCACCGACGGAACTCTTGTTGTGGTCCTCCCAGATTTTCTCCATCCTCGCCGCTGAAATGCACTTTAAATTGCGAGCAAAAATTAAAGGAATCTCTTTTTATCACTCTTAAGGTAGATTTTACATTTTTGGCATTTGGTCCTGATCCTGCTTACGTGTTCTGTCCCATTCTGATTGGGATGCAGACCGTGAGATACTTCTGCGTATCTACCAAGCTTTTGTTATCCCCCGCTCAACGAAGTTGGCGGGGGATATACAAATGAGTTCCGTCTGTCCGTCCGTCCCCGTACGAATGGTTTCCGGAGCATAACTCTAAAAGCAGTAGAGATATTTCCACGAAACTTCATACACACAATGGTCTTATGGTCTAGTAGTGCCTTTTGCTATTTTTAGGTTTGCATTTTTTGCATTTTTTCCGTAACCATGGAAACATTGCTGAAAATATCATATTTTTGTACCAGGTTCGTTTCCGGAGCATAACTCTAAAACCAGAAGAGATATTTCCATGAAACTTCATAGACACATTGGTCTTATGGTCTAGTAGTGCCGTTTGCTATTTTAAGGTTTTCACTTTTTGTACTCTTTCCTAATGCCTCCCTTGGCACCGCCTCACTTTTGGCCTTGAGTTGAGCGTTCGCCCCTGTGAGGAAGGCTCTAGGTTCTGTCCCCTGGCCGAGACACACCAAAGTCTATAAAAGTGGTAGTTTCTGCTCCTGACGACTGGTTCGCCCGTTGTCAGTATAATGTGACCGGGTGGGGTGTGTTGCTTGGTGTCTTCGGCGGCATGCTTCAGTGATATAGCACTATAAAAAGGGCAAAAGTTTCACTATACAAGAGGACACTACATGAATATACCGCAGTCTCCTAAAACACGCACCTCGCATAACATACACGCATCACACCGCATACATGGGAGGCCGTCCTTACATACTTCATATACACATTGTTCTTATGGTCTAGTAGTGCCTTTTTCTATTTTTAGGTTTTCATTTTTTTTGCACTTTTTCCATAACCATGGAAACATTGCTGAAAATATATTTTTGTACCAGGTTCGTTTCCGGAGCATATCTGGAAAACCGGTTGAGATATATGCACGGAACTCCATAGGCACATTAGTCTTATGGTCTAGTAGTGCCTTTTGCTATTTTAAGGTTTTAACTTTTTGTACTTTTTTCTGTAACCATGGAAACATTGCTGAAAATGGCAGATTTTTGTGTAAGAATCGTTTCCGGAGCACAACTCTAAAACCAGCAGAGATATTTCCATGAAACTTCATAGACACATTGTTCTTATGGTCTAGTAGTGCCTTTTGCTATTTTTAGGTTTTCACTTTTTTTTCTGCAACCACAGAAACATTGCTGAAAATATCATATTTTTGTAGCAGGTTCATTTCCGGAGCATACCTGGTAACTCTAAAACCAGCAGAGATATTTCGACGAAACTTCATAGACACATTCTTTTTAGGCCCTTTATGACACTGTCATTGTACTAGTTATAAACAGGTTAATAGTTTTTCACCTATATGCTTCACATTCATAAAACTATTCATCTTGCTGTATCTGCCCTTACCAGAAAAGAAAGAAAAACATTTGGATTATATTCGTGGCAGTGTTATTTGGTGAATGAAAGAAAATACGAATTTAAAACTGCGGTCAAATTTGAATGATATATGTATCTTAAGACATTAGACAACACAGACCTTGAATTTAATACTACGTGGAGTATAATATTTAAATACAAGAGGCCTGTATCGCTCACCTGGTTTGTAATGCCAAGTAATGTTCTGAATACAGGTTCATTGTTTCTTTTCTGAAGGAATTTTAATATTAACCTCTAAATCCCGTATTGGGCCCCACCCCTCCCGCCCCCAGGGGGTCAGAGCCAAAATTTATACAAGTCCTGTTCCCCTTCCCCCAAGGATGTTTATGGCCAAATTTGGTCACAATCCAAGCAAAACTCTAGGACAAGAAGTGATTTATAGGATTTACCTCTATTTCCCCTATTGGGCCCCACCCGTCCTGCCCTCGGGGGGCCAAAGTCAAAATTTATACAAGTTCTGTTCCCCTTCCCCCAAGGATGATTGTGGCCAAATTTGGTTACAATCCATGCAGAACTCTATGACTAGTAGCGATTTAAAGGATTTACCTCTATTTCCCCTATTGGGCCCGCCCCTCCTGCCCCGGGGGTCAGAGCCAAAATTTATACAAGTCTGCTCCCCCTTCCCTAAAGGATGCTTGTGGCCAAATTTGGTTACATCCCATTCAGAACTCTATGACTAGTAGCGATTTAAAGGATTTACCTCTATTACCCCTATTGGGCCCCGCCCCTCCCGCCCCTGTGGGACTAATATTTTATTCGAAACTGTCCTTTGTTCCACATATCAAACATCTGAAGGATAAGTGCTCGAAGGCGCTGAACATTCTACGAGTTCTTTCCCATTCTGATTGGGGTGCAGACCGTGAAATGCTTCTACGTATCTATCGGGCACTTATTAGATCAAAACTTGACTACGGCTCTATTGTCTATGGATCGGCTCGCAGCTCCTATCTACAGATGCTTGACCCTATACAGAATCAGGGACTGCGTCTCGCACTTGGAGCTTTTCGAACAACACCTGTGAAGAGTCTCCATGTGGAAGCTAATGAGCCATCTCTAGACGATCGACGAAAGAAATTATCCTTACAGTATGCTGTCCAACTGAAATCCAATCCCAAAAACCCCGCATTCGATCTTGTATTTAATCCACAACACCAGGACATATTCAGACAAAAATCAAAAGCTCATACCAACATTTGGCATCAGAATTTCAGAGTTTTTGCAGGAACTAAATATAAATTTCGACACCATTGACGAGTACACCATATCGGATGTACCACCATGGCTCATTCAAACACCTGATATCAATTTATCTCTACATGAGAGGGCAAAATCCAGTGCATTACCCGAAGAACACAAATCCTCCTTTCGGGAGTGCATTAGGGCTTTCCCTGATCATGTTAAGATCTACACTGACGGCTCAAAAGATGGTGATAAAGTTGCGGCAGCATGCTGTACATCTATCACTGTTACTCTTTCCGACTTCCAGATGTTGCCTCCATTTTCTCTGCGGAAGCATGTGCTATCGGTCTGGCGCTTGACCATATCGAAGAACACCGCATTGAAAAGGCAATCATCTGTTCAGACTCTCTTTCGGTTCTTCAGGCTTTGAAATCAAGAAGCCCTAGAAATACTCTAATCCAAAATCTTTTAATCCGAACATTTCGATTATCTTCTAAAACTCAAATTACTTATCTCTGGATTCCCAGTCATGTGGGTATAAAGGGGAATGAACAGGCTGATAAAGCAGCTAAGACTGCTCTTCGCCTAGCACAAACAGATTTGAAACTACCATATACCGACATCAAACCTTCAATTCAGTCAGCCATCAAACACCATTGGCAACAAAGGTGGTCTACCGAAACAAACAATAAACTGTTTAAAATTCAACCTACACTTAATCCTTAACTGTCCAGTCGGAGTGACCGCAGAGAGGAAGTTGACACATATATTTTACACATTCCTATCTATTGAGAGGGGAGGATCCTCCTACATGCCATGCATGTGATTCTCCTCTCACAGTGGAGCATGTTTTATTGCATTGTATTGATTTTAAACACATACAAGATATGTACTATGATGTCTCCGACATGTACACTTTGTTTTTAATTATCTAAAAGAAATCAGTATTTTAAACAAAATATGAACGTTTTCTCATCATATCATCGTATCAACTGATCTTACCCTGATCTTTTATCAAGATAATAATGCATGACTTGTAGTTTGGCCCTAAATGACATTAGTTGTCGATGGGCCGTAAAACTCAAACAAACCATGACTTTTTATAACTTTGTCCTTTATTTGGTCATTCACATCGTCGCCAAAATCTGCTCTCTGACCTAACCTCGTGACGAACTCTTTGGGTCTTGACTACCATATAGACAGTTTCATTATTATCTGTGTTTGGTTGGTTGGCTGGCTGGGAATGCGATATAGACGTCTTGTAGATCGGTTCCCCGACAATGTAACAAGGCTTTTGCTTGTTCAGCATTTTGAATGCCTTTCCCGTCTTTAACAATTTCAAAACTCCTTATTCCCCGGCACCATCTTTGCCCAACTGATGTCGGACTGCCGTGAATGTCAAACGGTTTAACACCCATTTAATCATTGACCACTCCTACCTTGGCTATGCATGTGATTCTCCCCTTACAGTAGAACATTAATGCACTGTATCGATTTTAAACGCATAAAGTACCTGAACCGTTTCATGTTCCCAAATTTGGGTTTCTTTTGCGTTTGCGTTAGCAATCGTTAGTTGCGTTTACAATCGTTTGCGTTAATTATAAGCAGGATCCCGTAACGTTAATCACTAACAAGAGATCCCAGAGGGATCTTGGCGCCCACCAAAGAATGATCTAAGTCAGACAATGGAAAGAGGGATCTTTCTCTGCTTTTCAAACTTTTACTACATATTACTACATATCAAATTTGAGAAAGATCCTTTCAGTACATTTTGAGATATATAACAGTAACAAACTTCAATTCTCAAAATCCAAGTTGGCTACCTGTCGGCCATCTTGTTCACCGATCGGTCCAAAAATGCAATATGCTCAACTAGGGCCCTAGGGGAACCTACATGTGAAATTTGAGAGAGATCCCTTCAGTACTTTCTGAAAAATAGTGGTAACAAACTTAAACTATCAAAATCCAAGATGGCTGCCTGAAAAAATCTGTCAAAATTATTTTGGTTTACGTAGTCATCTCGCCCAAAGAGCACAATAAAGCTAGTTGTATATGTATACTGGGACGAAATATCGTTTTCAATGGATGTGACAAGGTGTTGAAAATGTATCTTATATGAAGACCACGTGGTATAAAGGTCATCTGAACGTGACCCCCAATGGGATATCGTCAGATCCTTTATATGACGGAGTGGTTATAAGGATCTGTATTTTAATCAGATTGGTGTACTACCATTCAATATTTTATTTATGAATGTATTATAAAAAAGTAAGAAATAAGAATTTATATGGATTTGCTTAGATATTCAAACAACAGCTGTTACAGCAGTTTATTTCTTTTAAGCCAGAAGTTACCAAAGATGATTTTAATGAAATAACTCTTGTTAAGCACCATTTGATTTTTAGACGCTTTAAATCCCCTAAGTGAGACCCCATTAAGTCCCCCTAAGGATACCACTTCAAATCCACTGGTGTCCTCATTAACATATTGTAGACGTTTTTAAAAAATCCCCTTTGTGTGACCGCTTCAAATCACTGGATAACCCCTTAAATGGACCACTGCAAATTCCCTTAGCAGAAACACTGGTAAATAATTTAAATATTTCAAATGCTTAAAATCCCCACTTCAAATCCACTTAAATTACCCTAATTACGCGTGCAGCATACATTTTTCATTTTTAGGTCACCTGACCATAGGTCATGATGACCTGTGATAGTCTTTTGTCCATTCTTGTGAACACAGTTACTTGAGTAAATTTGAACCAACTTAATGAATAAATGAGTTGGAAAATCAGCTTGATTTGACTGTAAGTTACGGAGTTATTGCCCTTTGCGCTAATAATTATTACTGGACTTTGTTTATACGATAACTTGAGTAACTATGCACGGAGCTTAATGAAACTTTGTGTGTAAAATAACATAGGAGAAATCATTGGACGAGTATGAAAATCAGCGAACATTGTGAACACTATAACTTGAGTAAATATGCAACAAGTGTAATGAAACGTTGTGTGTAGACTAACATTGGAAAGATCTCATAAGAGTGTGAAAATTAGCTTGATTCTACTCTAAGTTACGGAATTATTGCCCTTTGCACTAATAATTATTTTGGATCTTGTGAACATGATAACTTGAGTAATAGACCAACATTGGAGAGATCTTTGACAAGTTCGAAAATCAGCGTGATTTGACATTAACTTAGAGTTATTGCCCTTTGCAATAAAAATTAATGAACATAGTGAACACTTTGAATTGAGTAAATATGCACCGATCTTAGTGAAACTTTAAAGGAGACTAACATTAGAAAGATCTCGGACGAGTTCGAAAATCAGTTTGATTCGACTGTAACTTACGGAGTTATTGCCCTTTGCAATAATAATTGTTATTGGACTTTGTCTTTTTATAGAAACTATCCATTTATTTCTTATTTTCAACTTGTTATACCTACTGAAATGCTTTTTCTCTCTTTCTCAATAACTATTAGCATATGTATAAAAATTGTCTCTATCTAGAATGCAATAATTTCGTGCCAGTCTCGGAAAAGTACATATATTCATGAAAAAAATTGTAATCCGCCAATTTACTCCTTTCATAACAATGGTAATGGTATTGCTATTACAACCAACTTGATCAGATAGCCATTGTGTTTCAGTACTTTCACACATCATCGTCCTCATCCTCATCAATTCATTCACATCATCAATCATCCTTACAAAACAACAATTATCCTCACAAATACATCAATTTTGAACACAAACAATACATGATATCATCATCATCATGTCATCATCATCGTGATATCCAGTCAGGTCACCTGGACATGACTCCTATTGGGATATTGTCAGATCCTCTATGGAACGGCGTAGTTATAAGGATCTGTATTTTAATCATATTGATCTTCTGAAATTCCAGAAATGATAGAATACTTTTCATAGATTGCATGTTTTCAAAGGGGCATGAATCTAAAATAAGTTGTTCTGTATACAAGAAGACACAACATGAATATACCACAGTCTCCCAAACACGCACTTCGTACAACACATCGCATACATGGGAGGATGTCCTTACATGACCATAGCTGTTAATAGGACGTTAATTAATCAAACAAACAAAAATTGACCGTTTAGGTGAGGCGGTGGTCTGTAATATTGCTTCAGTGATATAGCACTATAAAAAGGGCAACAGTTCCACTATACAAGAAGACACAACACAAACATACCGCAGTCTCCCAGTACACTCATCTCGCACAACATTACACGCAACACACCGCATGCATGGGAGGCCGTCCTTACATGACCATAGCTGTTAATAGGACGTAAATAAATCAAACAAACAAACAAACAAGTAATATTGATTCTGTGGCAGCTGTCAACGTTTCACTTTGTTGTAGCTGTTCAGGAAACTTGGATACCAACCGTTGAGGCGTCCTTCCACATTTTGATTTCCTGTGAGACGGTGTGTGCTGTGGAGGTTTTGGTCGTTTTAGACTTTTTGGTGTGGCCATTGACTTTGGGGCATATTACCGATGTATCTGTTCCTCAACTTCGACACTAGTTTGTGCTTATCTTCTCTCAGTGAATCTAATTTTGTGATCGAATCTAAATCTATTTTAGCTAATCTGTTTCACTTAGCGAAACAACTACTACACACGTATTTACTTTTACCGTCTGTTTCGAGGGCTACCCAATCACTTGACTTAGCTGGTCTAAAATGTGAGAAATGGGCTAAATATCAACCTCATAGACTTTGCTGGAAGCTGGTTGTGGCAGACACGACATGTCTCCACGGGTGCCGCCATCATTGTTGACATAAAGTACACACGGTTTCATTGGTCGCTTGAACCTAGCCCCATCCAATCAGAATTTGAAAACGGGAACTTCAATTCTCTAACAAGATATGCCAAAGGTAGTAGAAGAGAGAATCGGACTAATGCCCTTGGCTACCACCACCTTTCCAGAGCAAACCAAAGGGTTCTTAAAACATCAGAAAATATATACCGATGGCCTATGATGAGGTTACAGCACCAAACAGATGCAAGATTTTCTGCGTAATATATGATACTTGTGGAGAGTCTAGTTTGCCGCCTGGCACAGTGATAGTCAACTACCTCGTGGTACTCAGGACGACGGCGTGAAATATGACGACCCGCATAATGAAAATTAATTGAAATTTTATTCATTTTAATCAAATTGTTCAGAAGGTGATGATACATGTAGTATTAACTGTAAGTTAATAACTTTTGCGACTCTACAAAATTATAGATCTGGTTTACATTCCAATTTTTAGCTCACCTGGCCCGAAGGGCCGGTGAGCTTATGTCATGGCGCGGCGTCCGTCGTCCGTCGGTCCGTCAGTCAACATTTCCTTTAAATCGCTACTAGTCATAGAGTTCTGCATGGATTTTAACCAAATTTGGCCACAAATCCTTGGGGGAAGGGGAACAGAACTTGTATAAGTTTTGGCTCTGACCCCCTGGGGGCAGGAGGGGCGGGGCCCAATAGGGGAAATAGAGGTAAATCCTATAAATCGCTACTAGTCTTGAGTTCTGCATGGATTGTAACCAAATTTGGCCACAAACATCCTTGGGGGAAGGGGGAAAGAACTTGTATAAATTTTGGCCCTGACCCCCCGGGGGCAGGAGGGGCGGGGCCCAATAGGGGAAATATACGTAAATCCTATAAATCGCTACTAGTCCTAGAGTTTTGCATGGATTGTAACCAAATTTGGCCACAAACATCCTTGGGGGAAGAGGAACAGAACTTGTATAAATTTTGGCTCTGACTCTTGGGGCAGGAGGTGCGGGGCCCAATAGGGAAATAAGAGGTAAATATTCAAATTCCTTCAGAAAAGAAACAATGAACCTGTATTCAGAACATGACTTGACATTACAAACCAGGTGAGCGATACAGGCCCTCTGGGCCTCTTGTACAAATTTAAAGCTGTTTCTGAAAAGTAGTGGGCTTTTAATGTCTGCAGGCTGGGGGATGTTGATTTTGCATAGATCTGGAGAAATCTTAGCACTGTTTTCATGTCTGGTGGAACGGCAACCTTCCAAAACTGTTTCATGACTATCATTATCAGCAAAATATAATTCAATCATAAACAATGTTACCTCATCTATAATACATGATTGAAACTACCTTCCTATTCACTTTATATATATATGATTCCTTTGCTCTGACTGAATGGAATATAATTGCTTTTCCTACGATAAACATAAACAAGAGGCCCAGAGGGCCTGTATCGCTCACCTGGTTTTTGGCGAGGTGAAATTATTTCACCTCGCCTTTGTGATCGTGGTTGCAAAATTCTCTTTCAGTCAATTTCCTCAATATGATTGGCTAAGAAATTGCTCGCAGATACTAGCGCTCCTAACGGCAGTGTATTCAACGACTTTGATTTTACCGGCAATTTTAAATCACAAGATATGAAACTAAAATCGACATGAAATGTGTAACTGTAATCTTTAAATGATGGATCTTGTATTTCTACATTCCTTCTTATGAACTATGCATGTTGACACAACTGTCCAGAAGATCGACTGTTGAAAACAAAAGGTGACCTACTTCGGGTTGTGACCCTTCTGTAAAATAACAAAGGAAGAAAGACAACTCCAACATAATATTATGACCAAGCGCTTGGGTCTCGGCGCGAAATTTGAACACTGACTTTTTTCTACGTATTTTTGTTTTGTACCAATGAATTTTACATACTTAAGACGCTTAAGTGAAGTCAGAGTTATAATAAACCATCCTCGTGCAGATATTGTCTTTTTCTGAATGTGCCTCTTATTATATTTCTTAGTGTTGTTTTCTCATATCGCAATCACAAGCGATTATAACGTTGTAGTGCATTATGGGACAACGGACACGCTATTTTATTTTTGTTATTATTTTTGTTTGCGATTTCCGTTAGTTCAATTTTTCTCAAATGACAATGATTCCACATGATTACGAAAATAAAACACGAAAAAGTCAGTAAGATTGCTTAACTTTTTGTCTGATGAAATTTACGGAAACAACCGAAGTCCATTGCTGCTGATCTTGAGAAGAAGAAGAGGTTCTCCGCATCATTGCTGATAAGCCAGGACATATAAACCGTAAGTATGTATCCTAAGGAAAGAATGATAATAGTCATTTCGAATTATAAGAACATTGTGTCGAAACCTACTCTCGAATGCACACAAATTTTCATGTACAATCGAATTTTTGACGATGTTTACCCGTGTGCGCGAATTCCCCCGCGCACGCGCCATCTTGGATTTTGTATCAAAAAGTTATAAAACGACTCGTGCATTACTTTAATTTCAATTTTTCTTATGCAATAGTTTCTTTCACCGCACGAAGTACTAAATAAAACCCTCTGTGGTTCTTATGACATGTAAAAACAAGTTTTCGAACCGATAAGTCACATGGTACTTTAGTGACCAACGCGTCACCCACGCGTGCGCCGCCATGACACTTTTAACAGATGAACACCATTCCTTTCAAGCTTCAAAGAGGAGAGCGCTAATCTATTGAAAAATGTTTATCATGATAGGAAAATGATGTAACATCTTCAGTTAACCGTTTGTGAATTCAATTTCATAAGTTATAAGGAGGTTAATTTTGAAAGCACATGCCATGACACTCTTTTAGACACACGAGGGCTAATTAACAAACATGTTAATGAGATCTGAACATAAACTTGCTTGTAATATTTTAAGAAAGGATCATGCAACACAAAAAATAATTACATTTTTGATACTAAGTACATTTTGTATTTCAATATGAACGTAAACAGAACAGAAACCGCTTCACAGCAGAATCTTAAAATCTGAAGTTTTATATATAACCATGTTATTTATGAGATAGTAAGAATGTATTACTTTTGAAAACATAATTAATATAGTTTTACTATGTGTGAAAGAAATGAAGTGATTGGAAAAAATAAAGATCAGGAAGAACAAAGATGCCAATTAGCATCCAAGTCCTGGAGTGAATGAAATAAAGATTGGGAGTTATCCTAACAAAGTGTTAGGTCCCAGTGTGAATGCATTATGGCATGGTCTGCATTTAAGAATGTTTTCAAATTAACATGATATATATTTTACGATGCAAATAGCACTGATAACAGTACTACTAACTATTCTTTATATTGTATACAATATCCCTTTTCAGTTAAAGAAAAATATGTGAACTGTGTATTTTAAAAATGTTCCATCGCTGACAAAGTATAAACTTCTAATAATTTGAACAATGTATGTCTTATTGACGCAATAATACGGTAAAGTAAATTTAACTTTTGCTTGATGTACAATCAATAAGAAGATAATTTTTATTATAATGGTTGTCATGGTCTAAAGTAACTGAAAAAATACTTCATTGATTTCTTGCATTATAGCATCTTTAAGATTATTAAAAGTACATTTAATTTGTTATATTGATGTCTTTTTAATAAATATGATTATTCAACAAAGTCATTTTTCATATATGGGTAGTTTAAAAGTTTGTAATCGGTTGTGAAATAAGGAATATGATCTCTATACTTTATCCTATTTTACAACTCTCCGTGAAGATAACAAAAAGGAATGATTACATTAATTCTAATTAAATACTGGTGTTAAAGATTTATTAGCATTATTAGATTTAAATTTTCATAAATTTGTTCGTATGGTACTTTATGTATTTGTTACAGTAACCTAGTACTAGTGCGTAGCCATGCAGGAGTAATTCATAGACTGTTGTTTTGGTCTGAAACATCAACAAATTAAAAAATAGGACATGAAAATAAGCTACTGACTTCAGCTTGAAATTATCAAATAGAATGGCTTTGTGTGATTAACATTTGGGGAATAACACAATTTATGTAATTAATGATCCAACCACTCTCTGAGACTCATTTCTCATTTTCAAATTTAAATAATGTAGCCAAGTTAAAGGTCCACTACCTTTCGATAACAGCTAATTTTGTGGAGTCACAAAAGTTATTAGCTTAATGTAATAATTCTACACTTACCTG
>SAYR01023244.1:2033024-2075208 GCA_004382745.1 Argopecten irradians irradians | reverse complement strand
ACAATACACAGTGTGATAAATTAAGGAAAGAATACCATGCAGCAAAAAAAGAATATTGTCGGATAAAAAATGAAAACAATTTTAAAAAACTTAAGAAAAAAAGTAGACAATATAAAAAAGAAATACATAAAAGTTACAAAAAGTACTTAAACTGTATGGAACAGAAAATACGAAACTCTACAAAACATGATCCAAAAAAAAGGTTAACAAAGCTGATATAACTATACAGGAACTCTTTGAATACTTTAAAACACTTAACAGTAATGAGTTTGGAGAAGATGAAGAGTTCCTAATTGACGAAGTAACCGATAACACATATCCAATTCTGAACGAAGACATAAGCGACGATGAGATTAAAGAAGATGTAAATAAATTAAAAAATAATAAAGCCAGTGGTATTGATGGTATTGTCAATGAATATATGAAACATACTTTACACACATTTCTTCCAGTATATTCGAAAATTTTTAACATTATACTTAACACAGGTCTAGTCCCAACAGATTGGACTATTGGCATAATTAAGCCTATATATAAAAACAAAGGTGACAAACACAATCCTGATAATTACAGAGCTATTACTCTAGTCTCGTGCCTAGGCAAGTTATTCACTTCCATCATAAACAATAGACTCACTAAATTAGCAGATAAAATCAATCTTGTATCACAAGCACAAGCCGGGTTTAGAAAAGGGTACTCAACAACAGAAAATATCTTTATATTACATACTCTTATCTCTATATATTTCTCTACAAACAAAAAACTGTATTGTACATTTATTGATTTTAAAAAAGCCTTTGATACAGTGTGGCGCGTTGGATTATGGAAAAAAATGCAGTCTTTCTCTATTAAAGGAAAAATTTTAAAAGTTATATATAATCTATACGAACATACAAAATCCTGTGTACGCAATGGAAATGAAATGTCAGATTTTTTTATATGTCATGTTGGGGTTAAGCAAGGCGAAAATCTCTCACCGTTTTTATTTTCTATTTTTCTTAATGATCTTGAAGAATATCTTCACCAAAACAATGTGTCATATTTGAGAGAAATTGATAGTTTATGTGAAAATAATCTTGGTATGTTTGTCAAATTATTTGTCATTTTATATGCAGATGATACTGTGCTGATGTCAGAATCACCTGAAGGTATACAATGTGCACTTGATTGCTTTCAAAGTTATTGTGACGAGTGGAAACTAACTGTTAATACACAAAAGACAAAAATAGTAATTTTTGAAAAACGCAAAAGTAGACGGCAATATAATTTCAAATTATTTAATGATCAGATAACTCGTGAAGATTCTTATCCTTATCTTGGTATATTGTTCAATTACAACGGCTCATTTGCTAAAACAAAGAAAAAGTTAGCTGACCAGGCAAAGAAAGCACTTTATGCATTGTATACCAAAATTAGAAACGTTCCATTATCAATAGATTTTACATTTGAAAATTATTGACTCACTTGTTGATCACCGTATTTTGTTGTATGCCTGTGAAATCTGGGGATTTGAAAATGTAAGCATTATTGAGAAAATTCATTTGCAATTTTGTAAAAAAATTCTTCATGTTCGAAACAGTACTCCTAATTTTATGGTTTATGGAGAACTTGGTAAATTTCCCTTAGAAATTGAAATCAAGGTACGGATGTTAATGTTTTGGCACAAAGTAATTACAGGGGGAGATAAACTCTCCAGTGTATTTTATCGCCTTACATTGAGAATGCAAGAAAACGATACTACAGAATTGAAGTGGCTTGGGCATATAAAGTCACTCCTTAATGATACAGGTTTTAACAATTTATGGGCATTTCAAAATACATATACGATGAATAGAGCTTTGTTTAAAAACTTGCTAAAACGACGTTTATGTGATCAATATATTCAAAATTGGTATTCTATTCTTGAAACATCGTCTCGCGGACAATTCTACTCAACCTTTAAAAAGCAGTTTAAACTTGAACCATATTTAGTAAAGCTTGATTTCAAAGAACGTGTTATTATTAGTAAATTTAGAACCTCGAATTTAAAATTTCCTATTGAAACTGGTAGATGGGCTGGTATACCATGTGATAGCCGTATTTGTTTACTATGTAATAACGGTATTGGAGATGAATATCACTACTTATTTCAATGTAGTAATGCAAGTGTAACTAATAATAGACATAAATATATTCCACAATACTATTATACAAATCCAAGTTTATTAAAAATGGGAGGCATGTTTGAAATCTGTAATCGAACTCTATTAACGAGAGTGAGTTATTTTCTTAAACAAATAGAACAGTTATGTATTTTAAATTGATCAAAAAGTACAGTGTACTTGTTACATACACCTGCATTTATATTACTTGTATATTATTACTTCTTATTATGCTGTGATATAGCTGATTATATATGTTATACAATATAGCATCGAATATACAATTGTATAACTACTACATGTACATGTTCAATCTATTTATACTCTGTACACAGTATTAAGCGTTCAAGTTCTATTAAAGCTAAAAGTATGAACTTAAGTAAAATTGAAATATATTTAGTGGTTATGCAGTTGTATTATACTGCTATGGCTAAGCTAAAGGTCAATGATATGAAGTATTAAGCATATACCATTATAATATTAAAATATTGATATGGTTGTTGTTCATACTACAATCATACATAACTAACAATGACCATGCATTATACTCACCAATGTACGTAAAATATTTCATACACGGATATATACGCTTGAGTGTATTATGTTCACACTGTACTATCAATTACCCTGTCTGTCATGTATGTTTTGTATAAATTGACCTCTTGTGGCACACAAAGGTGTGCCCAGAGTGTATTAATAAAATCTGAAATCTGAAATCTGGTAGTTCATCATCTTATGACCTCTGACCTCTGACAGACTTACCTGGTAGCCCACCATCTTATAGCCTCTGATAGACTTACCTGGTAGAGGTCCATCTTCTGACAGACTTAACTGGTAGTGGTCCATCTTATGACCTCTGACCTCTGACAGACTTACCAGGTAGTGGTCTATCTTATGACCTCTTACAGACTTACCTGGTGGTCTGCCATCTTATGACCTCTGACAGACTTACCTGGTAGCCTGCCATCTTATGACCTCTGACAGATTTACCTGGTAGTGGCCCTTTATCCTCCACTAGTATTCCCGCCATCTTATGACCTCTGACCCAGATATCGTTTAACCACTTGATGTTGATATCCTCCACTCCAATATCCTTCAGGGCCATAAAGACAGCCAGCGCCCCGGACACCTCCATTAGACATTCATCGCGTCTCGGATCCTAAAAT
This sequence comes from Argopecten irradians irradians, assembly GCA_004382745.1. Lineage (NCBI taxonomy): Eukaryota > Metazoa > Mollusca > Bivalvia > Pectinida > Pectinidae > Argopecten > Argopecten irradians. The sequence continues at coordinate 2,071,901 of SAYR01023244.1, read as the reverse complement.
AGCATAAATTTTAACACTATAAATCTCTGGTAATAACTACATATTGGGAGTCTATGGTTGAAAACTGAATAAAGACCCGCAAGGGCAGAACTAAGATGATTTCTGAAAATTTTTTCCAGGACCAATAAAAATTTACGAAATAAAGTCATTGGTGACCAAGTAGCTCAGCAGTAGACCATTTGGCTAGTGTTTGAGGGCCTTTGGGTTTGTATCCTGGTCTGGCTGCTGCATTTTCTCCTCTTCTGTTACTAACTTGGCGCCTAACTACTAGTAAAATACCCACAGTGGTGATATAAGGGTCATGTGTGTCTTTGAGGGCGTAGACTTTGAAAAGGGAGGGAGGAATGTAACAGAATTGGAATGGGTCGATCATTGGTGACCAGGTAGCACAGTAGCAGAGCATTCGGCTAGTGTTCGGCGGTCCGTGGTTTGGATGCTGCATTTTCTCCTTTCCTGTTACATGTTTTAGCGATAATTCCAATACTGACAAACACTTTGTGGGATTTATCCCCAAGATGAACTTGAATTTCAAATAGATAGCTTTCTCCCAAAACCAAATTTTTCAGTTGATCAGAGTACTTAAATTATCAGTCATTTTAATATTAATACTTATTTCCAGTTGAAGCATGCTCTAACTACCGGGTAATATAGAACTGACTCAGGGGTACTTCATGTAAACAATATTTCATTCAATTTATAGCAAACAAAGCAGTGAATCCCTTGGTCATCACCAAACATTGGCTGACATATTACATTCCTTGGTTATCACTAATCATTTACTGACATATTACATTCCTTGGTTATCACAAAACATTGACTGACATATTACATTCCTTGGTTATCACTAATCATTGACTGACATATTACATTCCTTGGTTATCACTAATCATTTTCTGACATATTACATTCCTTGGTTATCACCAAACATTGACTGACATATTACATTCCTTGGTTATCTGAATGTGTTTATACCTCGAGGACAGCCTCCCTGTGGTAGACATAAGAGATGTATATATTCCCTGTATTCTGTGCATTCCACTTGCGATTCTTCATTCCTCTGGCCTTTGACTGTTTTTCAGCCATAATCGCAGTGCCATTTGGGGTCCCTATAATGAAGTGTAATTTGTAATTTTCAAAAGTAATTTCAATTTTATCAAGAAATGACAATTTTGACAGATGCTCTATAATATTAGTAGATTTTACAGTCAGTTCAGAACAGTCATTAATGGGATCAGAAAATTACAAAGTCAGTGATGTTTTTAGGTACAATTTTTGAGCAAAATAAAGGTCCCTTTCCCCATTTGCTGTATTCTTCCAATTTTATGTGAATATTTTCCAAACTAAAGAAAAACTCTATAAAATATCCATGTTTCAAGAAAGTTGCAATGTAGTGTTTTTCAAATTTCAAATGGTACAGTCCCCTGAAATTATTGATTAAGAAAATCACTGAAAGTGTACTATTTCTACATTGAATTTTTCCATAGTGCTCTTAAGTTAATGTATTATTACATTAAATTAGTATGGAATATTGCATGTATAGATAGAACTGCATGACAACATTTAAATGTGTTTTAATAAGGCCAAAGAAAAAAACATTTCTTTTTAGGGTGACATTGGCAAAAAAACAGGGTTGGTAGGTCAGGAGGATTTTTTTTTTTTTTTTTTTTGTCTTTTCACTCTAAAATAATGGTCTGAACAGGTGTCTGAGATCGAAATCCAGACTTCTAATATTGTTTTCGTAGAAAAGTGGGAAAAAAAATCAGGGTTGAGGTAAAAAATTAGGGTCGGTCAGGTAACCCTAAACAGACATATTTTTTTTGGCCTAATGGATGGGCAACTACTTAATTTTATATGAACTTGGGTGTCTGTTACTAAAAGAAGATACCACAACAGATCAAGGGATGTGGTTGGTCTTAATAAGGCCTTAACACACGCAATATGTACATGTCGTACACGTGCAGTTTTTAGTTTAAACAATATTTATTCAAATATATACATACATATACACCAATGCATACAGACAGCTAGGATGGGAAAACAAGCTTAGAGCTTATACTAATTCCTCTCCTGAAATAAAAGCACGGCGTTTTGACATGGACATATACACAATAACAGAACAACCAGTGAGACAATACATTTATACTTAAGTAGAGATATTTCTCTCTCTCTCTCTATATATATTTTTTTGGTAGTACATTAAGTGTTTAATATAGAAATATACTGTCAATAGACAATTAATTTTATAGTTACTTTTCAATTACTTTTCTATATGATTTACGTATACGTCTACTGCAGACATTTAAAATAATAATTTTGTGATAGTAAATGTAAAGTTATAATTATGAATTAATTATGTAGTTTGACAAGTTATATTGATTGAAACCCCAGTGAAAAAAAGAAGAAAACTATACAAGGTATGAATTACTAAAATCTTTGCAGTTTTTAGTTACAAATATAATTTTCTATACTATAATGCATTAATATATAGTGTATATGTTACATATATATACAAACTGTAAGATATGTCTAAATGAAAAAAAGTTTCCACCATGACTTTATGTACATGTATAATTAATGCATATTAGCTAAATGGCACAGTTTTTTGACAGCAGGTTATAATAACTAGGACTAGTCATCAAGTCTGTCGGTAGTAAACTAAACACTACATAGATTGTTTACCTTCATGTGCTGCCTTCAGAGCATCATCCATAGTTGTTTCCGTTACATCCTTGTAAATTATTTTCTTCCCAAATTCATTTGCAGTTAAAAGTCGATCGAATTCGGCCACATCAAATGAATCAAGCGCCATTTTGACACCAAACTGTCCCAATCGTCAGTCTTGAGAGCTGGGCGAAAATGAAAGTAGTTCAACCGGATGTAGGTCTACGTACAAGTAAATACAGAACTTTGACCTACTTCGGTTAACAATATCACGTGAGTTGTTTCTACCATAAGTACGGGCCAGTTATCTACAAATAACAGCTCAGTTATTTCATATTATATAAAATATACAAAGTTAGAAAAATTAGCGTGTATGTCAAGGAAATATTCGACGACAGAGCCCACTCTCAACACAGTAGCCTAACGTTACTAAACGTAATCTCGCGAGAAAATGTAAACGAGATTTTCAAACTCCCGCGTTTTCACGATCAATGATAAATAAGGGAAGGTAAGCATATTTCTTATTACTAAATGAACAATGTATATAACATTAAATGTTCTACTGCCTTAAATTTTAGAAAACAGAGATTAAGTAACTCATTTCAAATGTTTAGATACGATACTGAAGAAGACTTCTCTGTAATACTGAATGTAAACTTTCATTTTCACTTCGTTAAACGTTAAGCCTATAACGTTAAGTCCTAAATTTATTCAATCAATGTATACGCCTATTAGGCCTACTGAATTCATTTAATGAAGTGGTTGTTAAGAATTTTTATTGTTTCTACACGAAGGTTATTTTGTTTAATTGTTAATGAGTTTTCTCAAACTAATTAAAACTTGACGAATACAGTATGTAGTATTTTCCATTGCAGTTTTGTACATGCAGTAGCAATGCTCAACCATATTTTTTTTATGACTTTATGCAGTCAAACTGTATCTAATATTGTCTGCCTTGTCTTTCTGATCACAACACAGCAAACAGATTGAAAATTGGATGAAAAACGAATTTTTTATACATTTTTGAAAAAACGAAAATCCAACCTCCCAAAACTGCTTTTTTGTTAAATTTGAAAAAAACATGTACCTCGCTCATTCTCGGAAGTTAAATAGAATTTTGCTATTACTTTTTGCATATATATATGCAAACTGTAATGTTCTACTAAAAAGCAGATCATTCTTTCATTTTTTTCTGCAAGATATTACAGCTTATATTATTTAATAAGTCCAGTAACAGTGCAGGGCAAGGGCTTGGTGGGAGTGTGACATCACTGTCGCTCTCAAATAGGTCTTGTGAAAATGGATTCCTACCAGGCATAACATAACCATAATCCATAATCATTTCTGTATACATGAATCATACATTGGGAGATTTTTTATAAGATATTTCATTGCAGAATGCTATAACAACAATGTATGTAATACTTGGCTGTCTTTCATATCAATCAAAAGGAAAGCAATGTTGGTATTAAAAGCATAAATTGCACAAAGTACATGTATATAAAACATAGTGGTTTTAGGGACATCCATACAGATAAAATAACCAGGAAAACTAATCACCTGCTTTCTAAAATCATTTACCTTCGTGTTGTTTTACGTTCCTACCGACCCTCTTTTTTTGCAAGTTAAATGGAAACACAGGTTTTTTTTTATAGGCCTAAAAAATATTACAAAACAACAATCTAAATGGACAAACTTATAACCCCTTCCCTTGTTTTACATTCCCCCCATATACACTCTTTCAAAAGGTTGTGTGTTGCAAATTTTCTGAAAAGAAATTACTTATAACTATTTGTTACGTTCCAGCACTTTTTCATATTAATGTACTTCATTAACCCCTGCTCCTGGCTTTGCACTGCTTCCAAAAGGGTTTCTCTGGTTTAAAAAAATGCTATGGTAAACGTTAAATTTGGTAAAATTAGTGTTAAAATAACTTAGATTTATGTATTTGTAAAACTCAAACGGACGGTTCCATATAAAAACTGTTCGAAGAAAATAGAAATTTATGTGTGCCTGGGGTTGAACTGAGCTCTTGACACTTCGAAAGGCCGTCCATTTTGGAATTAAGCGGCCTACTGTCATTACCCCATCTCGAAAAAATATACATTTTCGTATGTTTCCCGGATTGTCAAATGTATTATTATATACTAAAAAATACAGAAATGGTTAATATTACAACTAGAACAGTAAAGGGCATTTGACTCGGCTGAATTCAAAGAAGAAGTAACAGTAATTTCAATTTTCAATAAATCGCCGTATCTTACCCCTCTGCCATTTCTAACATATAAAGTGAGGTTAAACCACAAGGATTCCGAATGAACAGATTGGTGTCACTTTTGCGTTTGTAAAGAACAGGTAGACACATTAATCTTCCGGATAGTAAACCCATTATTTAGGGTACGTGTTTTCAAGCGTTTCGGAGATACCAAGACGAGTTACCTGCCCTTTGGTTGAGCATCGCTACATGCAGCAGTATTACTAATTACTGTGTATGGCACAGGACACACATTGAAGGAACACAGTCATGGATATAAGGAAGGGGCCACCAGCAAAGAAACCCAGGTACTAATTATGTCAAATTAAAGGAGTGGGTCAGTGTGGTTTGCACAGTGCTATAGTCTCTGTAACTCAGCTGACGGAGCATACTTCTTTGGCTCAGTTGGTAGAGCCATAGTTTTTTTCACATCGGAAACCCATTTTGGTTCAATTCTTGATAGCTAAGGTACTTGTACTAATTTCCCTAGCTGTTTTTCTACACAAACAAATAACTAGCTATGTTTTGAAAAACGGTCAAAACACAAGAAGATATTTGCTCTTTCTTGGGCATGTAGAAGGACTTGTAAATGTTAATGTAGTTTGAAAATTGGTTCTTTATAATGATTTTTTGAGTCCATGCTGAGTGAATGAATGGGGCTCTGCAGGGCTGTCTCGGCTTAAAAAGCAAACACAAATGAATTTTTGAAATTATAGATTAAAGTGTTCAAATCATAATGTCTGTACAATATATATAGGGAACTCAGAAATACATGTAGCGGTATATCATCAAAAAGAACATGTACACCGTTGATACTCGTTTCAGAAATGATTTTGATGATGACGATGGAGCAGGTTTTGAGGATGATCTGGCTTTGTATGATGAAATGGAAAGTGAAATGAAGGGAGATGTAGATATGGCAGATGTTGTTGCAGGTATAGACAAAAAGGCAGGAAGGATCATGGTAAAGTCCTAAAAACAATGCTATAGTCCGGAAAACAAGGTTATAGCCTTGAAACAATTAAACATTAATAAAATGATAAAATGGCCTTTAAATTCACTTGATTTAACAGAGGTGCATTTAATTATGAGTGATAACAAATCCTTGAATATGACTTTCTTACGTTTCTGTTATAGGAGATGGTCCTGACAATGTAGCCACAAGTACAAAGTGGTCACGCCCCCCAGCTCCTGCACTTAACCCCAAGTCTGATTCGGTGACCTTTCAGCAGATGGACGTGGATTACTATATTGGTAAGTCTTTATTCCTTGTGTTAACAAGAACACTCTACATTTGATTTCACTGTCTAGTTCAGAGTTTTATTGTTTAGTCTTACAAAAGTAAAAGACTTACAAATTGTGTTTAACATGAAGCTGGTGAGATCGACATAACACTTCGATTCATCTGAGTATTTAAACTCCGTCTACTGGGATATACATTGAAAACTTCAGTTCAAAGAAAATGGTCTTCTGAGTTAAAAAGTTTTGAGTTTAATAACAATGCTCAACTTAAAATAAGGTTTGAGCTTGATTACATATGTGGTATGACTTCTGTTATAATTTTCATTTGACAAGTAAGTTCTCTGATTACAACAGACAATATTATTATTTGTATGATTACAACAGACAATATCATTATTTGTATTACAGAGGAATCTTTGAGGAAACTTAAATAGATAGTGTTGGTCAACTTACATAAATAAAAAACATAAACAATCGATAACAGCCTGAAACAGAATTTTAATGTGACGTTTTGTTTGCCCAGGTAAACATTTGCCGGGGATGCCAGGCTCCACGAATGGTCCAGTCCCAATCATCAGGATGTACGGCGTGACGATGGAAGGAAACAGTGTTCTCGCTCACATCCACGGATTTGCACCATATTTCTTCGTGCCTGCTCAACCAGGCTTTAAAAGTCAGGACTGTGATACTTTTAGGGTAAAAACTCCATTGTTTGGGCAGTTATCTACAATAGGTTTAACATCACAAGTTAACAGCTTCCGTCAAATTACCCGTCATTCATTAATAATCGATCTATGAAGTCTTTGGAATATTACATTGAATTTCAAAAAAAGAACAATTTTCTTCCAAATTTAGATTCAACTGGTGCTTATATTACTGACAGTAAAGCTCATAATATGTTATTCAATAACACTCTCAGCTGGCTTCAAAATCAGTAATTCTCATTGTTTTCTGTGACAATATCAAATCTCAACTAAAGAGATGAATTTTGTCATATTTTGGATGTGATTTAATATCAAGATCATTGCCACAGAATTGTTTATGTTGAGCATAAAGATTTGAAATATTTGTCTTTACCTTGTGATTAAGTTGTAAGTTTGAAGCCTTTGTGGCTGAAATAGAGTATCTATTATGGTTCTCAAACAATAGCAATGATAAATTGTGACGATCTTGTTACAGAACTCCCTGGACACAGTAGTGATGAAGGACCTGAGATCTAACCGAGAGGGCCTACAGAGTGCTGTACTGGCCGTCGACATGGTCAGCAGGGAAAGTGAGCTACTACTGAATCAATTAGATGTACAATTTCTATACTGGTTCTGAACTGATTTTAGTGTTATACAGTACTGTATGGATCAGATACCATTGAGCTACCACCATATCAAATTTGATAAGAAGTTTTACAAACTAGATAGTGTGAGGGTTCATATTGAAAGGAGCTTCGAAGTCGCCAGTTTAGTAACTACATAATATAAAATGTAAGATATGGTATTATGTTCATAGCCCACCATTAATACCATTATGATAGTCCTTGATGTCTAGAAATGTCAAACTGAAGAGATATATGTGTTTGAAAAAAAAGTTATCAAAATATATGTAGTTGTACACATACTGAAGTATTATAATATAAGTTGACTATGTGTGTAATTCTAGGTATATATGGTTACCATGGCAACAGAAAAATTCCATTCCTGAAGATCACAGTAGCCTTACCCCGTTTGATTGCACCGGCTAAGAGGCTACTGGAGCAGGGCTTTACCTGTCCGGGATATCTACAGCATGGCTTTCTGTCATACGAAAGTAACATCGACTTTGAAGTGCGGTAAGGAAATCTACTTTGAATGATTAGTAAGGGAATCAGCTTTAGGCCAAACAAAATTAATTCTTAGTTTCTCAGGCCCCGTTGCATCGACATTTACCCCCTGCACCAACGTTTTTTATGCGCCATAACTTAAAATTAAAATCGAAACCGCCGCATCGAACGCTCCCCAAATTTCCATTCGAACTCGCCCGAAATTTCCATTCGAAAACGCACCCGGAAATTGGCTCCAATTGTAGTATGCACCTTTCATTTCCGGTAAAAAATGGCTGCCGATGTCAGCATTTGCTCAAAACGGAATGTTTACTCCCAGGATTATGTATTTTCAACTGGTTTTCTTTGGATATAGTGACGATTGAGATATTTAAAAGCTATTCTTAAAGACTGAGTAAGAATTTACATTTTCTACACGTGTTTTCATTGATTTTCATGTCCTTCAAGTGAGAAAAAAATAAAATGTTATCTGCCCCATTTGTTTTCAGAGAAATAAAAAATAAAAAAATATTCCCGCCGCCCGCACTGACTTTTTAAAAAAGTGGCCTGAGAAACTAACAATTCATTTTTTTTGGCCTTAGTAATGAAATATACTTGGGAGGTTTAGTAAAGAAATTGAATTTTAATTTGGTAAGGAAATATACACATGATGTTTAGTAAAGGAATTTAATTCAATTTTGTAAGGAAATAAACTGATCTTTAGTTAGAAATTTTGATATAAAGGAAACACTGAAAAATAAACCTTGAAGTTTGGTAAAGAAATTTCCTTGAGTAAAGTGTTATCTCCCGCATGTTGACAGAGTTTTCACTATTCCACATTAAAGTATGGGAGAAAAAGAATCTTACATGGGTCTCAGGTTGACAGGAGTATCCCAACCTTTATGAAAGATTTTAACCATCAGCCCTCGGCAAGCCTTGGGTTGATTACCAAAATCTTTCACTTGGGTTGAGATATCTCTGTCTACTTGACAGACCCATGTAAGATTCTATGAATCTGTATTTGTAAGGTAAGCATTTGATAGGTAGTCTCAAAAAGTCTTCTTAATATGATTCTGATGCTTATATGCTTTTTATGATGCATGTTTCATTTTGGAGAGGACCTCTATAGGCTTTGCCTGTTGTCTAATCCATTTAGCAATACAATAATATAATATCTTTCTCTGTAATTCCTGTATAACTTGTATTGATTAATAAAATATTTTGAAATGAAATGTTTCAGTTTTATGGTGGACAGTGATGTAGTGGGTTGTAACTGGATCGAAGTTCCTGCCAAAAAGTATCAGCTACGTCACCGAAATAATACATCCAATGCGGACATCCGCCACCCAGCACACACGTCACGCTGTCAGATAGAACTGGATGTATCCTGGGAAGATTTCGTGTCGCATGTCCCCGAAGGAGAGTGGTCAAAAGTGGCGCCATTAAGGATCCTTAGTTATGATATAGAATGTGCTGGTAGGAAAGGTGAGCGGACGTGTTACTGTATCTTGTTATAGAAGTAATAGGACTGAGGGATCTTAATAAACAGCTGTGGTGAAATTTGTTTGGACAATAATAAAAATTTATCATTAATCATGCGGTGCATAAAATAGTTATTGATATTAGATTTATTAACAGAGCAATTTTGTATGTTTAATCAATATACAGAGGACTCCACATAATCGAATAACGGTTATTTGAATATTTCGATTATTTGCATAAAATTCTGCGGTCCCGATTTTTTCCTTCTTTATCTTTGTTTTTCGACTCCGTGTATTTGCAGACTTTTACATGACCTCCGGTTATTTGAATAAAATATTTGGGAAATTCTAAAAATAAAATCGAATATTTTTCAATATATTTTTAGCGAAATTCGCCAATATATGTTTCAAGATACTTCGCTTTTACTAGAAATCATCATGGTGACAGAGTAACGTTATCGTATGGCTTGTTATTTTATGCATGAATCTGCAAAGGTATTCGACGCTGTTACGATTTACATCAGCAGCTGTTGATCATAAATTTAGTATAATCACTGACTCAAACATCTAATTAAAGCATTTGCACTTTCAAATATGTTTATTTATTAACGTAACATACCTTAGTTCGCGATCGGTTGGGGAAACCATGCTTCCTTACAACAATCGCCACTCATGAGTAGTCTCGTTCAACCAGAGTCTTGTTGACTACGACAGATATGTGCGTATCAAGCATCTCATTGAACGAGACATAAAAGCATGCAAAGTCGGCGTGCAATGACTACCGCAAGTTTCGTACAGTATGTAGGATACAAAAGATAGTTGCTACGCTGTTTCATTGCTACTTGAATATGCATTAATTTCTGAAATGTTATCAAGCTATTCGCCGTATAGATCAACTATACAGGGAGAATTCTCAAAACACATTTAGGTCCAGTGAACGCATGGCTTCACCTGCCGCCATTTTCGAATTCATACACATGTGTAAAAACAACACTACTAGTTGATCGGCACTTTGAAGTTTAATCACGATCGTATGTTCACTTTGCCAGGCAAATTTATGTAAATTTGTTTATTATTTAGGTTCAGAATTATAGACACAAATTCAATCCAGTTTAGTTATTGCATTTGATATCGATCGTTTAGCAGCTGTTTCTCTAATATTCAAGTGTTGATCTAACGTAAACAAGAATCTAATATTGGAATATTTTTTGTTATTAAACAATTAAAATCGATTTACAACTTCGAAACTAATTACTTGTTGTTCGTTTTAAGTGTAAATAATTGACGTATTTATCAAGTAAACGAAACGATATCTATTTGCCTGTTCACATACATATGTGTGAGGTCAATGAAGATGCAAAATGTCATCTCCGCCTATTCGAATACTCCGGTTATTTGCATATTTTCTTCTGGAAAATAACTTATTCAAATAAGCGGAATCCTCTGTAGTTAATGTTAATTACAAACTTCTCAGCAGTTGCTTACAGAAAACAAACAAGTTTAATCATAATTTTCAGGTCAATGCTTCAACTAACAAATGTCATTATTAGATGTTAGTATAAAAGATACTTTTATATTATCTGGTTGATATATTCATAAGGTGCACAGTAAAGTGATTTTAAGAAAAAGGAAAGATTTGATATATTGTTCTCATTCTTGAACTTTGACAGGAATCTTCCCGGAGCCTGATAAGGACCCTGTGATACAGATAGCCAACATGGTGATCCGGCAAGGCGACCACGAACCGTTCATCAGGAACGTATTCACACTTAACACATGTGCTCCAGTCATAGGGTCACAGGTCATCTGTCACATGAAGGAGGCTAATATGTTAGAAGTATGTATCACAGACAAGTTTAAAGGTCATCTTTCACACGGAGGCCATCATGGTAGGGGTATATGTATAACATCATGTATGAAGTGTATGTTTGAAATCAAGGTTCTCTTTACACCAGATAATACTGAAGGGGTATTATGTAGCTTATTGTTGTTCTGTAGCTGTGCCTATCACATTTTGAGACCTACCCAAAACCTCTATTGCTTTCTACGAGAGATGGATCCTGATAGCATCACTGATTATAATTTACAGAATTTTCATTATAAGGAAATGGGCTGCGTTTGTACGAGAGGTGGATCCTGATATCATCACTGGTTATAACATCAGAATTTGTTTTATACAGAAATGGGCCGCGTTTGTACAAGAAGTGGATCCTGATATCATCACTAGCTATAACATATAGAATTTGTTTTATACAGAAATGGGCCACGTTTGTACGAGAGGTGGATCCTGATATCATCACTAGCTATAATATACAGAATTTGTATTATACAGGAATGGGCTGCGTTTGTACGAGAGGTGGATCCTGATATCATCACTAGCTATAACATACAGAATTTGTATTTTACAGAAATGGGCCGCGTTTGAACGAGAGGTGGATCCTGATATCATCACTGGTTATAACATATAGAATTTGTTTTATACAGAAGTGGGCCGCGTTTGTACGAGAGGTGGATCCTGATATCATCACTGGTTATAACATACAGAATTTTTATTATACAGAAATGGGCCGCGTTTGTACGAGAGGTGGATCCTGATATCATCACTGGTTATAACATACAGAATTTTGACACACCCTACCTCATCAACAGGGCCAACCATCTAAAAGTGAAGGATTTCACATTCATGGGGCGTATCCGCGACATCAAATCTGTCATCAAGGAATCAACATTTCAGAGTAAACAGATGGGTAAACGTGAGAACAAAGTGGTGAACATGGAGGGCCGCACTCAGTTAGATCTCTTCCAGGTTAGTTGTGGAATGTTTGGTTCCGACAAGGACTCTGCAGGATTATACAGCAGTGTTGTCTTCTGGCAATGAACACAATTTTCATTTTGAGGGTGTACTATAGATTTGAATATAATGAATAGGAAAAAAGCATACGTACATTATCATTTCTCAGCATCGACCAGGAGAAATATCCTTGGAAAAATAGTTGAACAGTAAAACATGTTTATAACGTACACACTTACAATGAATTCATGGTTCAGATAATGTAGTAATTTTCATTCCTTGTGAAGGTTCCCATGAAATATCTGCATTATCTGTATAATGAACTATGCTTATAACAAAGTGATTTTGTTGTTCCTCAGAGGTTCATTAAAACCTTGTTTTACTGAATAGATACTTTTTCTAGTAACGATTTGTCACTCAGATTATAGGTCCCTGGAATTAGAAGGTGTTAACTGATTGCTTAATCACGGCACTGTTTGTATACCCTGTCTTGTAACAGTTTATGAATCTCTATTTCAGATTGTTCTGAGAGACTACAAGCTACGCTCATACTCACTGAATGCTGTTTCCTTCCATTTTCTACAAGAACAGAAGGAAGATGTACAACATTCCATCATCACAGATCTACAAGTAAGTTGATGTGACAACTTTTCTTTAGTCTGAAGGGTATAATTACTTATAAATGACCAAGCATCTCTTTAGTAAATTGGTAACCATTTAATTTTCCTAAGATACAAATTTTTGGGTAATTTCACTAGAAAGCTCAAACTCGAATGCAATGTTTTCACGAAAAACTGTTTACAGCCGTGTTACCCCAACTGAGAACGACGCTTGTATACAAACCCCTACCGCTCTGCCGCTGACTTGTATCGATGTATTGAATGGGTATAGCTAGTTATTTATAGACTCGAGTACTGTCGCCAATCCACAGGTAAATCGCGGGCGCTCTGGCTGTGTAAGCTGTACCAAACATAATCGTTATTGTTACCAATACCGTAAAAACTTGTGTAACTTATACACCAGTGTACTTTGCATATGTATTTTTTCTTAGGGCTGAAAATACTGAAAAAAATCTAGTGTAAAACATAAAACATATACATCAATGCCAGACTGCCAGTGAGAATTCTACATTCCTGATTATGTTGTATACACAGATATAAAGTTCCAGAGTTTTGTGATCAGGTTGTACTGGTAACATTTAAAGTGAGCTACAACTCTTTGTATATAAATAGCTGTTTATAAACATGTGAAGTGTACAAAGTCCAAATTAGGTTTCATTATGTGTCTATTAATGCTGTATGACTTTTCAGAATGGCACTGACCAGACCAGACGCCGCTTGGCTGTATACTGTCTGAAAGACGCCATATTACCGCTCCGTCTCCTGGACAAACTTATGTGTGTGATCAACTATATAGAGATGGCGAGAGTTACCGGCGTACCCCTACCCTACCTGTTGTCTCGCGGACAGCAGATCAAAGTCATATCACAGCTGCTGAGAAAGGTAATATATAGGTTAGGATAGCAGACATCCCTTTCTCCCATACTTGACAGGGTTATCCCGCAGTTGCTAGGAGGGTTATCCCGCAGTTGCTAGGGAAAAGATACCATATTTTTGCGCGTTTAGTGCGCACTCGCGTATAGTGCGCAGGTACGTTTTTGCGTTTCATTTTGGGGAAAAAAAATTTCCAAAAAAACCCCTCATTTTTGTGTCTTCGTTCAAAATGTTTTGCATTGCCTCCAAACACTCTTGAAGAACAAAATCAAACGGTTCTTATTGTTTATCAGTGCTAAAAACAACCTTCTGATTAATAACATAACTATTGTGTATCTGATAGGCATTTAGATTTAATCATTATCCAAGATGTTAGCTGGAAAGCCGACCGAGTAGGCTAATCGACCACAGGTGGCGGCCGCCATATTTGAGTACTGACTGCACACTTCCGTATTCTCAATTATTTCAATAAGTGTTGAAATCAGGTTGAGATTTTACAGAACCATTTCAAAAGATGGTAATAAGAGTAATTTTTACAGTCATGCTGTCATTTATAGTGCAGATTGGTCAGTGTTAATGTTAGAAGGTTTTAGTTTCGTATTTAATTTGCTGGCTAAGCATGTGGCCATTACACTCACTTCAGTAAACATTTGCAAGTTCAAAAGTTTTCACATGCTGGAGAAACATATTTATAAGGTAATCTGTTTAATGTGACGAATCAATTACACACATATATTTCGTTTCAAGCTCCAGACTATAATCATTTAGCCATTTAGATTTGGAGATACCTTACTGGAGATTCACGATTGTAACATGTGTCCGGTCCTGTCTAGAGATATCACAGGTAATAACACATGTGCTCCCAAAATGGACTTCCAAGGAATTAAAGATAGAAATTTCAAGTGATGTTTTCCTTTTATATTGAATATATGCATTGATCAAAGTATTTAATCATAACCCTATCACAACAACATGTACAAAATGTTACTGCACACTTTAGCTAGGACCTGCCGGTCGGTGATCATGAGGCCATGCCTTGTATCTGTGTATAGTGCGCACCCCAATTTTTCACTTGTAAATTTATGGGGAAAAAAGTGCGCACTATATGCGCAAAAATACGATAACTGTCTTTTACGGGGGTAGGGAAAAGACAGCTCACAGGCGCTAGACAGTGAAGTCATCAATACATGTGGCGACCATTTTTACGCACATCGACATTCATATCAACTGAATTTTCACCATTTCTCGTTAAAGTATGGGAGAAAAAGAATCTTGCATGGGCCTGTCAGGTGGACAGGGGTATCTCAACTCTCGTGAAGGATTTTGACCATCAACCCTCGGCAAGCCTTGGGTTGACCAGCCAAAATCTTTCACTCGGGTTGAGATATCCCTGTCCACCTGACAGACCCATGTAAGATTCTATAAATCTTTAACACATAGGTTAGGAAAACAGACAGACGTCCCTACCAGCAACATTCTCAAGTGTTTGGTGTTAATATCGAACAAGATACCAAAACAACATGGGTAAAGTATGATACACCGTCTATTGATTGTGATGTGATATTTATGACGTTGCAATCTGTCGAAGGTGGGACTAATCAGCAGTAAATTGTTGAAACCCTCATATTGGATGGAATCAAATTTAAGTTTTATGAATTATAGTGATAGAAGGCCTTAAAGATGCTCCACCACCGACAGAGCATAAATGAAATTCTTCATTTGAACAATGATTGGTGTTTAATTTTGTATATATATTTCTAATTAACACAAAAAATAATAATAAATAATTTGTTTCGCCTTTGGTGCATGTGCAATCAGTACTTCATTCCATATAGGATATAGTGACACAGATTTTTTTTGGAATGCAATTAATTATTTTTCATATTTTTAACTTGAAGTAAAATTAGAAGCTCAAACTTTTCAATGGTGGTAATGGTGTAAAGTAAGTAACTTTTGTAGCTGAAGAAAAGTACTAAATCGTCTGCTCCTGTTTTTGATAGTGAAAATATACCATTTGTCAGCGGTGGAGCATCTTTAAAATACAAACACTTCTAAATATGTACATATTCTGTCTTTTCATATTACAGATTTACCTCCCTTGTGGGTAGGTATCGATTATCATATCATTATTTTGTGATCAAAATATTGATGTTAAGTTCCCAAACACATATATAGAATACATTTTCTGATATTGTTTGACTTTGCAGGCCAAGGAGCAGGACTTAGTACTGCCCACACAGAAGATTGAAGTCGGTGATGAATATGAGGGAGCAACAGTCATAGAACCTGTAAAGGGGTAAATATCTCTTCTCGTTAGATTGTGTTAGCAAAGAGGTTATATTGTCATGGGTAACTCATTCATTGGTTTTAACTAATTAAGGATAACCCATTCTCCCACCAGTCACTGGTTTGTCACTGGTTTTAGCCTTGAGAGATTTCTCTGTCAACCACTAGGGTATAACAGATTGCATGAGCTAACCTTCTGAACCTGAACTTTCGGTAAAACAATGATGTGATGTCATGACTTTATGCTGTGTAACTGTGGCGTACATTGTTGATGTCATCAACTATAGTTGCTTTGGGTTTGTTTTAGATACTACAACATGCCGATAGCCACATTAGATTTCTCCTCGCTGTATCCCTCCATTATGATGGCTCACAACCTGTGTTACACAACACTACTCAGTCAGAACGCCATCACCAAAGAAGGGTAAGTCTACTATATAAAACGAACTGCTATTGTGACAGCAAATCTCCTTTGATGTTTAAGTAGCATTTTAGTCGTACAGTCATTTCTGGTTATAGTTTGACCCCAGACCAGATATATGATCGATGTAATAACTGTCTCCTTGTAGTTTGACCCCAGACCAGATATGAGATCAATGTAATTACTGTCTCCTTATGGTTTGACCCAAGACCAGATATGAGATCAATGTAATTGCTGTCTCCTTGTAGTTTGACCTCAGACCAGATATGAGATAAATATAATTACTGTCTCCTTGTAGTTTGACCCCAGACCAGATATGATATCAATGTAATAACTGCCTCCTTGTGTTTGACCCCAGACCAGATATGAGATAAATATAATTACTGTCTCCCTGTAGTTTGACCTTAGACAAGATATGAGATCAATGTAATTACTGTCTCCTTGAAGTTTGACCCCAGACCAGATATGAGATCAATGTAATTACTGTCTCTTTGTAGTTTGACTCCAGACCAGATATGAGATAAAATGTAATTACTGTCTCCTTGTAGTTTGACTCCAGACCAAATATGAGATAAATGTAATTACTGTCTCCTTGTAGTTTGACCCCAGACCAGATATGAGATCAATGTAATTACTGTCTCCTTGTAGTTTGACCCCAGACCAGATATGAGATCAATGTAATTACTGTCTCTTTGTAGTTTGACTCCAGACCAGATATGAGATAAATGTAATTACTGTCTCTTTGTAGTTTGATTCCAGACCAGATATGAGATCAATGTAATTAATGTCCCCTTGTAGTTTGACCCCAGACCAGATATGAGATCAATGTAATTACTGTCTCCTTGTAGTTTGACCCCAGACCAGATATGAGATCAATGTAATTACTGTCTCCTTGTAGTTTGACTCCAGACCAGTACATCAAGACCCCCTCAGGAAACCTGTTCATTAAAGCCAAGCACAGGAAAGGACTCCTACCAGAAATTCTGGAGCATCTACTCGGTGCTAGGAAAAAGTAAGTTGTAATAGAAATTGTGTCATTAGCACAGTTTATGAAACATTACATGGCACGATGATATGATAAAAACGAGAAATAAGTAAAGAAACATATAAGATATTTAGACTTAATAATTATGATGGATAAAAACTAATTTGTAACTCTAAAACATCAATTAATTATTATAAGCAAACACTACTTTCATCACTGATAAATGAGCTCGATTTTCATTAGGCAAAACATTACATTAAAAGATATGTATCTTTCTAGCAATGAACATTATTGTCTATTTACTTGATATGATGTGAGTAGGGTGTAATACTTCAGAGTTTATAGACACTCCTTCTGTTACATGTTGCTTAACTTTTTCCAGAGCTAAAGCTGATCTAAAAAAAGAGACAGACCCTTTCAAGAAGAAAGTGTTAGATGGCCGTCAGCTTGCTCTGAAGATCAGTGCTAATTCTGTATATGGATTTACTGGAGCTCAGGTGGGCAAGCTGCCCTGTCTAGAGATATCACAGGTAATAATTCACTGGGGCTCAGGTGGGCAAGCTGCCCTGTCTAGAGATATCACAGGTAATAATTTACTGGGACTCCGGTGGGCAAGCTGACCTGTCTAGAGATATCACAGGTAATAATTCACTGGGGCTCAGGTGGGCAAGCTGCCCTGTCTAGAGATATCACAGGTAATAATTTACTGGGACTCTGGTGGGCAAGCTGACCTGTCTAGAGATATCACAGGTAATAATTTACTGGGACTCTGGTGGGCAAGCTGACCTGTCTAGAGATATCACAGGTAATAATTTACTGGGACTCAGGTGGGCAAGCTGCCCTGTCTAGAGATATCACAGGTAATAATTTACTGGGACTCTGGTGGGCAAGCTGCCCTGTCTAGAGATATCACAGGTAATAATTTACTGGGACTCTGGTGGGCAAGCTGCCCTGTCTAGAGATATCACAGGTAATAATTTACTGGGACTCTGGTGGGCAAGCTGCCCTGTCTAGAGATATCACAGGTAATAATTTACTGGGACTCTGGTGGGCAAGCTGCCCTGTCTAGAGATATCACAGGTAATAATTTACTGGGACTCCGGTGGGCAAGCTGCCCTGTCTAGAGATATCACAGGTAATAATTTACTGGGACTGCGGTGAGCAAGCTGCCCTGTCTAGAGATATCACAGGTAATAATTTACTGGGACTCAGGTGGGCAAGCTGACCTGTCTAGAGATACCACAGGTAATAATTTACTAGGACTCCGGTGGGCAAGCTGCACTGTCTAGAGATATCACAGGTAATAATTTACTGGAACTGCGGTGGGCAAGCTGCCCTGTCTAGAGATATCACAGGTAATAATTTACTGGGACTGCGGTGGGCAAGCTGACCTGTCCAGAGATATCACAGGTAATAATTTACTTGGGCTCTGGTGGGCAAGCTGACCTGTCCAGAGATATCACAGGTAATAATTTACTGGAACTGCGGTGGGCAAGCTGCACTGTCTAGAGATATCACAGGTAATAATTTACTGGAACTGCGGTGGGCAAGCTGCCCTGTCTAGAGATATCACAGGTAATAATTTACTGGGACTCCGGTGGGCAAGCTGCCCTGTCTAGAGATATCACAGGTAATAATTTACTGGGACTCCGGTGGGCAAGCTGACCTGTCTATCACAGATATTAGAAGCTGAAATCTCTTTATATATGATGACAGCTGCCTCTTGAGAATTTGAGGGTATTTATTCATGTTATCTAGTTGACTTAAGAAATAGGGGATATTTCTGTTAACTAGCTACCTCTGAGAATTTGAATTTTTTCAGCATTTGTGAAATCATATAATGACTGCCATATATTAAGGGTTTCATAGTTGTCTTAGTTAAAATGGAGAAGCCCAGTTGATGTAAAATAACACTGGCGAAGATACTAAGTCATTGTTCTACACATCAAAGCTATAATGGTTATTTTTGCAGAGATAGTCCTGGTTGTTTTTTTCAAAGGTCAAGGTCACTGTTAATTAGAGGGGAGGAACATAGGATAGTCATACCATTGATTATCTGTAATAGAAATGATATCTGCTGTGACCTTGACTTTATTTTGTGTAATGATCATGACTAGTTTGTAGACCGTGATGACCTTGACTGTATTTTGTAGAGCGTGATGACCTTGACTGTATTTTGTAGAGTGTGACGACCTACACTGTATTTTGTAGAGAGTGACGACCTCGACCATATTTTGTAGAGCGTGATAACCTTGACTGTATTTTGTAGAGTGTGACGAACTTGACTGTATTTTGTAGAGTGTGACGAACTTGACTGTGGTTTGTCGAGCGTGATGACCTTGACTGTATTTTGTAGAGCGTGATGACCTTGACTGTATTTTGTAGAGCGTGATGACCTTGACTGTATTTTGTAGAGTGTGACGAACTTAACTGTAGTTTGTCGAGCGTGATGACCTTGACTGTATTTTGTAGAGTGTGACGAACTTAACTGTAGTTTGTCGAGCGTGACGAATTTAACTGTAGTTTGTCGAGCGTGATGAACTTGACTGTATTTTGTAGAGTGTGACGAACTTGACTGTGGTTTGTCGAGCGTGATGACCTAGACTGTATTTTTTAGAGTGTGACGAACTTAACTGTAGTTTGTAGAGCGTGATGACCTTGACTGTATTTTGTAGAGCGTGATGACCTTGACTGTATTTTGTAGAGTGTGACGAACTTGACTGTAGTTTGTAGAGCGTGATGACCTTGACTGTATTTTGTAGAGCGTGATGACCTTGACTGTATTTTGTAGAGTGTGACGAACTTGACTGTAGTTTGTAGAGCGTGATGACCTTGACTGTATTTTGTAGAGCGTGATGACCTTGACTGTATTTTGTAGAGTGTGACGAACTTGACTGTAGTTTGTAGAGCGTGATGACCTTGACTGTATTTTGTAGAGCGTGATGACCTTGACTGTATTTTGTAGAGTGTGACGAACTTGACTGTAGTTTGTAGAGCGTGATGACCTTGACTGTATTTTGTAGAGCGTGATGACCTTGACTGTATTTTGTAGAGTGTGACGAACTTGACTGTAGTTTGTAGAGCGTGATGACCTTGACTGTATTTTGTAGAGCGTGATGACCTTGACTGTATTTTGTAGAGTGTGACGAACTTGACTGTAGTTTGTAGAGCGTGATGACCTTGACTGTATTTTGTAGAGCGTGATGACCTTGACTGTATTTTGTAGAGTGTGACGAACTTGACTGTAGTTTGTAGAGCGTGATGACCTTGACTGTATTTTGTAGAGTGTGACGAACTTGAATGTAGTTTGTAGAGCGTGATGACCTTGACTGTAGTTTGTAGAGCGTGATGACCTTGACTGTATTTTGTAGAGCGTGATGACCTTGACTGTATTTTGTAGAGCGTGATGACCTTGACTGTATTTTGTAGAGCGTGATGACCTTGACTGTATTTTGTAGAGCGTGATGACCTTGACTGTATTTTGTAGAGCGTGATGACCTTGACTGTATTTTGTAGAGCGTGATGACCTTGACTGTATTTTGTAGAGCGTGATGACCTTGACTGTATTTTGTAGAGCGTGATGACCTTGACTGTATTTTGTAGAGCGTGATGACCTTGACTGTAGTTTGTAGAGCGTGATGACCTTGACTGTATTTTGTAGAGTGTGACGAACTTGACTGTAGTTTGTCGAGCGTGATGACCTTGACTGTATTTTGTAGAGCGTGATGACCTTGACTGTATTTTGTAGAGCGTGATGACCTTGACTATATTTTGTAGAGCGTGATGACCTTGACTGTATTTTGTAGAGTGTGACGAACTTGACTGTAGTTTGTCGAGCGTGATGACCTTGACTGTATTTTGTAGAGCGTGATGACCTTGACTGTATTTTGTAGAGCGTGATGACCTTGACTGTATTTTGTAGAGCGTGATGAACTTGACTGTATTTTGTAGAGTGTGACGAACTTGACTGTGGTTTGTCGAGCGTGATGAACTTGACTGTAGTTTGTAGAGCGTGATGACCTTGACTGTATTTTGTAGAGCGTGATGACCTTGACTGTATTTTGTAGAGCGTGATGAACTTGACTGTATTTTGTAGAGTGTGACGAACTTGACTGTGGTTTGTCGAGCGTGATGAACTTGACTGTAGTTTGTAGAGCGTGATGACCTTGACTGTATTTTGTAGAGCGTGACGAACTTGACTGTAGTTTGTAGAGCGTGATGACCTTGACTGTATTTTGTAGAGTGTGACGAACTTGACTGTAGTTTGTAGAGCGTGATGACCTTGACTGTATTTTGTAGAGTGTGACGAACTTAACTGTAGTTTGTCGAGCGTGATGACCTTGACTGTATTTTGTAGAGTGTGACGAACTTAACTGTAGTTTGTCGAGCGTGACGAATTTAACTGTAGTTTGTCGAGCGTGATGAACTTGACTGTATTTTGTAGAGTGTGACGAACTTGACTGTGGTTTGTCGAGCGTGATGACCTAGACTGTATTTTTTAGAGTGTGACGAACTTAACTGTAGCTTGTAGAGCGTGATGACCTTGACTGTATTTTGTAGAGCGTGATGACCTAGACTGTATTTTGTAGAGTGTGACGAACTTGACTGTGGCTTGTAGAGCGTGATGACCTTGACTGTATTTTGTAGAGTGTGACGAACTTGAATGTATTTTGTAGAGCGTGATGACCTTGACTGTATTTTGTAGAGCGTGACGAACTTGACTGTGGCTGGTAGAGCGTGATGACCTTGACTGTATTTTGTAGAGTGTGACGAACTTGACTATAGTTTGTCGAGCGTGATGACCTTGACTGTATTTTGTAGAGTGTGACTGCCTTTGGGAGGATGATGATAGAACAGACCAAGAACTACGTAGAGGAGAAGTATACTGTGGCTAATGGTTACAAACATGATGCCAAGGTTTGTACATTACTTACTATGAAATAGTAGATTTCAATTGTTTGTATCCTTCATCGAAATTGTATTTGACAGATAATGAATAAAAATACATAACATTTATTTTAGCTTTATATTTTTCACCCAAGAATCATTTTATTTTTCACTAACGAAGATATATTCAAAGCTTTTCTTGATATTCATGAGTATGAAAGTTACGACACATATAACTTAAACCTTACAATTCAGTGAACAAAACAACATGTTAAAAGCATGTACTTTATCTTATTTATTTTTCACCAATTGAATAAATATTTCGATGACTGATACAGGTGATATACGGTGATACTGACTCTGTGATGTGTAAGTTTGGTGTGGACACAGTCGCTGATGCCATGGAACTAGGACTAGAAGCAGCCAATTTTATCTCGGCGAAATTTGTTAGTCCCATCAAACTAGAATTTGAAAAGGTAGGTGTAGTGTATATCTAGTTAGAAGTGTTCAGGACTTGTAATGACATTCTGTTTGAAGACCAATCATTCTATGATTCTCTAAATATGAAAATTAATTAATACATTTGCCTTAAATGCAATAGCTGTATATTTTGTCCAATTATGAATATTATATTCTCGGTTAGTATTATGTAACATAAAAACGGATTCAAAAGAATATGTATTTGCTTGGTTTCAAGATTTGACAGAAAATGCTTTAACGAAAGTTAGTTAGTAAAGACTTTTTGACAGCTGAGTGTTGTACTATCAACAGCTGGTGTACTGCCTCCATATGTCGTGGCTATTGTTTGAATACTAAACCATCCCTGAAGATCCCATTGTTTGTACCAGTGTGGTTCCTCTAATGTGTATGTGAGTATTGACACCAGTGCTAATACAATCATACCTTGTTTCAGGTTTACTTTCCCTATCTACTCATCAACAAGAAACGGTACGCTGGACTGTACTGGACAAATCCTAATAAACACGACAAGATGGACTGTAAAGGTATAGAGACCGTGAGGCGTGACAATAGTCCGATAGTGGCCAACCTTATCAACACCTGTCTACAGATGATCCTTATTGACAGGTAAGTGTGAAGGGAGGCATGACAATAGTCCAATAGGGAATTGTCCCATCACATTCTGTCCTGTCTTCTCTCGCCTTAAGCTTGGTGAGA
Source organism: Argopecten irradians irradians (assembly GCA_004382745.1). Classification (NCBI taxonomy): domain Eukaryota; kingdom Metazoa; phylum Mollusca; class Bivalvia; order Pectinida; family Pectinidae; genus Argopecten; species Argopecten irradians. The sequence goes on along the minus strand of SAYR01023244.1, from coordinate 2,048,432 downwards.
GCGCTTCTGATCCAAGTCATCACTATTTTTAACTTTGTTTTTTTTCTCAGGGACCCCAAAGGAGCTGTGGAGTATGCCAAACAGACCATCTCTGATTTATTGTGTAACAGGATAGACATATCACAGCTGGTCATCACCAAGGAACTCACAAAGACTGATGATGAGTACTCAGCAAAACAGGCTCACGTAGAACTGGCACACAGGTAAATATTCCAGTGTAAAGAGAATTTGTTCTGTAGTGTTAAAGTATCATTTATTAGGTCACCTTAGATGCTGATGGCCATAAAATTTTAACATTTGTATTGTTAACTAGGATAAAGAAAAGAGACCCTGGCAGTGCTCCACAGCTAGGAGACCGAGTTCCTTATGTGATCATCGCAGCAGCTAAGAAGACAGCAGCCTATATGAAGTCTGAGGTGGGTATAAAGAAACTCCTACAGTACTGTTCATTGATTAATGCCTCAAGATAAATATTGATATTTGACTCATTCCTTTCTCTCGATGTCATTACTAGTGTTTGTCCTATAATTTTAATTTGGTGTTGACCTTTGACTTTTTGACTTGTTTACATTATGTATGGTATTGACATGTGACCTAAACCCTTTGTCTGATGTAGGATCCTATGTTAAACCCTTTGTCTGATGTAGGATTCTATGTTTAATACTGACCTTTGACCTATACCTTTTGTCTGATGTAGGACCCTCGATATGGTACTGACTTTTGACCTATACCCTTTGTCTGATGTAGTTCCCTATATATGGTATTGACCTTTGACCTATCCCCTTTGTCTGATGTAGGACCCTATATATGGTATTGACCTTTGACCTATACCTTTTTGTCTGATGTAGGACCCTATATATGGTACTGACCTTTGACCTATACCTTTTTGTCTGATGAAGGTCCCTATATATGGTACTGACCTTTGACCTATACCCTTTTGTCTGATGTAGGACCCTATATATGGTACTGACCTTTGACCTATACCCTTTGTCTGATGTAGGACCCTATATATGGTACTGACCTTTGACCTATACCCTTTTGTCTGATGTAGGACCCTATATATGGTACTGACCTTTGACCTATACCCTTTGTCTGATGTAGGACCCTATATATGTGCTCGAGAACAACATCCCTATCGACACACAGTATTACTTGGAGAACCAGCTGTCCAAACCTCTACTCCGGATATTTGAACCTATTCTCGGGGAGAAGAAAGCTGAATCTGAACTCTTACGTGAGTTATATCTACTTAGATAAAAACTTATTTGCTGATCTGTAGATAATTTTTTGTAATATTGAATTTTATCAATTATTTTCAAAAGATTATTCAATTTATGGAGCCAGTTTTCGTATGACTGCCTAATGTGCAAAATTTTAGTTTTGAAAAATTTAATAATAAATAAAAAAAGAATATAATATAACATACCTTTGAAGTGTGATATATGATATGATATGAAAAGTGATATTTTACCAGGTGGTGACCATACCCGGACTAAAACCATGGTAACGGCCAAGATTGGGGGCCTCATGGCATTCGCCACCAAGAAAGAGAAATGTATCGGATGTAAAACAGTTCTTGATGATAGTGAGTGTCTCCACCTTTTATCTGGTCAATTTATTGCAGTTAGATGGTCATTTACAGATTAAACACCTTAATCCCACTTAGATAAAATGACATATTTGTAACCATATAATACAAACATACACGGTTCAACAAACAGAAATGAAATGGGAATTAGTCATCACAAAAAACAAATTGATAGTATGAAAAAATTTGAAATGGTATCAGGAATCTGTTATATCTTAGTTTAACCTTCATTGGCCATATTTCTTAGTGTAACCCTCATTGATCATTCACATGATAAAGTATTTGAGTGATGTCCTTTTTTAGGCAGTAATTAAATGCAATAAAATCACTCCTTGCCTTCGTTTGTTAACAAGACAGTTTATTGCTTAGATTTTAAATGTTTTTACTACAGATGTTTTAAGCTGACTGTCACAATAGTCCAACAACCTCTAGTGTCCAATTTATGACTTTTGACCAAATTTTTGTTGTGTTTGTTAGAGTCGGCCGTGTGTAAATATTGTAAACCTAAGGAATCAGGTCTGTACCAGAAGGAAGTCTCTCATCTTAACATGTTAGAGGAAAAGTTTTCTCGTCTTTGGACCCAGTGTCAACGATGTCAGGGTAGCCTTCACGAGGATGTGTTGTGTACGAGGTAAGTCAGACAGTCATCATGTTTTGTCCATTGTCGTCCACTGTGCGTAAACTTTTCACATTTTGAACTTCTTCTCAAGTTCTACCCCTGCGATTTAGCTCTGACCTGGCAGAAATGATCCTAACATGGTCTCGACAAAGTGCTTTCTGGTTGAACCCAAATTGAAGCAACCATGACACCATATTTAATTAATTTCCTACATGATTGTCTGTTGACCGCTTGGTGTTAAAAACATTTAGGTGTAATTATTGATGTTAACAGGATATCTTATTTCTTTACAGTCGAGATTGTCCAATATTCTATATGAGGAAAAAAGTACAAAAAGACCTTGCAGACCAGGACAAACTGATGCTCCGATTTGGTGTGCCTTCCTGGTGACAGCTGGTCTTGGTGATTAAATATTCATATGATGACAGCAAATAGGAGTGTTTTTGCAAATCATGAATAACAGGATCGTGCATTCTGCTACCAAACCATAAAACGTGCCTGTGATCTGTTACTGGACAATGAAATGTGCCAGTGATATGTTAGCAGATAATGAAATGTATTATGATCTGTTACCAGATAACGAAATGTGCTAGTGATATGTTAGCAGACAATGAAATGTATTATGATCTGTCACCTGATAACGAAATGTGCCAGTGATATGTTAGGGGACAATGAAATGTAATCGTGATCAGTAAGCAAGTCATGAGAAGTGCTTTCGTTTGGTTATCTATTCATGAGATGTACAATTGATCTGTTATTGGATCATGAACTGTACCACTTGTCTGGTAATGTGCATTCTGTTAATATCGATTATCAGATGAACTACTGTTTCTTTATTGGATCATCAATTGTGCTAGTGTGCTGTTTATACTGGTTAATATTTTTGAATGGAATAAGAGAGTGAGAAAATAGAATGGATGAACATTCATGAATGGTAATTATGTCTGATACAAATTGAATGATGTGTAATAAAGTGCTCAAAGTTTCCTAAACTGGTATGTGTATTATTACCTCTCATCTTCTCACTTTTACTTAAAGTTACCCTAATTCTCATCACAGTAAAACTTATTGGTCTATTAATACTTATATGAAGCAACTTCAAAAAAAAATTGACTAGACCAGCTCACGTTCACTGTTTGAACAGAGCTTAGCAGAGTTGAATGAGCTGAAAGAAACTATCTCAAATTCACTATGTACATTGTCGCTATGCCGCCTGAGGGGGATCAATTTGGCTATTTTCATATAAATGACTTAATTCTTTTCTACATCTGAGCATGGGATAGCACTCATAATGCAATGGTATACGTAGCATCCTTTTAGGGTGGAGATTCAAAAAAGTAAAAATGATGGGGCTGACACCTGGAGGCCTGAGGTGCGAGGTCAAAAGGGGTGAATTTGACCATTTCCATTTAAACAACTTCTCAGAAACTAAGGATGGGAGAGCACTCATAATGCAATGGTAACATCCTTATAGGGTGGGGTTTCAAAATTGTACAAATTCGAGGGCCTGAGGGGCAGGGTTAATAAGGGTCAATCTGGCTATTTCCATATAAACGATTTTTTCGATGCTGTGAAACAGCAATCATAGGTACGCTAAGCAAGCCTGAACACATCAAAACGATAATATGAATCCACGATGGAAATTAAATGCTGTTTTGTTACTTTCACACCCTAATTGAAGGTATAAAATAATAAAACACTCATCTACAATAACTGTCACAATGATAATTGATGTGTACAATTACGCAATCAGTGATGTTTTCTGATGTTTACTTAGAACTATTTCGTTTTGATCTTAGTTCAGATTTTGTGTATTCCCGAAAAACCACACCCAAAGCCTTCTTAATTTATTTCTCCATAATCCAGAAAGCAGAGTGACACACATTAATTAACTTTCTTCTTTTCTTTTAAAGATACGTCGATGAAATTGATAATTTCAATAATTAATACGTGGATATAGATTACTTACATGTATTAAACGAAAATGGCACTAGTGGCACTCGGATTTTTACCAGATTTATTGGTTTAATAAATCTGCTTATTTCAGAAATAAGAAATTTTAATATATAAATTATATTTCAGTAAAAACATATGTAACTTATGGTGGCTGAATCAACTTTGATAATAATGAAATAATAAATATCTTTTGTTTAACTCCAAAATTCAATATTGTTCATTATATAAATGCAATGTTCTATAACATGTTAACTAAATTTAATATAAATGATAAACCAATTCTTTTATTCCTTTGTTTGAATCTTTCATTCACAACATCTATGAATGGCCTTGGCACTTTGATCTCTGCAACGTAGCATGGGAGAGCACTCATAATGAAATGGTAGCATCCTTACAGCGTGAGGATTCATAATTGTACAAATGATGGGGCTGACCCCCCCATGGGCAGAGGGGTGGGGTCAAAAGGGATCAATTTGTTTGTTACGATATTAACAACTTCTCTGTAACTAAGGATGGGATAACTTTCATAATGCAATGGTAGCATTCTTATAGAATGGGGATTCAAAATTGTGAAAATGATAGGGCCGACCCCTGGGGCCTTAGGCGCGGGGCCAAAAAGATTAATTAGGCTACTATTTTCATATAAATTACTTCCTCTCTGAAACAATGTATTTGATAGCATATTCCTATGGTATCTATAGCATCATTATATGGTTGGGATTCAAAATTAAACAAATTGCGGGGTCGATTTTTCTTTGTGATTTTTAGCTCACCTGGCCCGAAGGGCCGGTGAGCTTATGTCATGGCGCAGCGTCCGTCGTCCGTCCGTCAACATTTCCTTTAAATTGCTACTAGTCATAGAGTTCTGCATGGATTGTAACCAAATTTGGCCACAAACATCCTTGGGGGAGGGGAAACAGAACTTGTATAAATTTTGGCTCTGTCCCACCCGGGGCAGGAGGGGCGGGGCCCAATAGGGGAAATAGAGGTAAATTCTATAAATCGCTACTTGTCCTAGAGTTCTGCATGGATTGTAACCAAATTTGACCACAAACATCCTTGGGGGAAGGGGAACAGAACTTGTATAAATTTTGGCTCTGTCCCCCCCGGGGCAGGAGGGGCGGGGCCCAATAGGGGAAATAGAGGTAAATCCTTTAAATCGCTACTAGTCATAGAGTTCTACATGAATTGTAACCAAATTCGGCCACAAACATCCTTGGGGGAAGGGGAACAGAACTTGTATAAATTTTGACTCTGGTTCCCCTGGGGGCAGGAGGGGCGGGGCCCAATAGGGGAAATAGAGGTAAATCCTTTAAATCGCTACTAGTCATAGAGTTCTGAATGGAATGTAACCAAATTTGGCCACAGACATCCTTTGAGGAAGGGGAACAGAACTTGTATAAATTTTGGCTCTGACCCCCCGGGGGCAGGACGGGTGGGGCCCAATAGGGGAAATAGAGGTAAATCCTATAAATCACTTCTTGTCCTAGAGTTTTGTTTGGATTGTGACCAAATTTGGCCATAAACATCCTTGGAAGAACGGGAACAGAACTTGTATAAATTTCGGCTCTGACCCCCTGGGGGCTGGAGGGATGGGGCCCAATAGGGGATTTAGAGGTTAATATTAAAATTCCTTCAGAAAAGAAACAATGAACCTGTATTCAGAACATTACTTGGCATTACAAACCAGGTGAGCGATACAGGCCCTCTGGGCCTCTTGTTGAATCACTAATTACTAAACTACAGAAATACTAAAACGAAAAACAAAAAAAGAACCAGGTGAACGATACAGGCCCTCTGGGCCTCTTGTTTATTTTGTTAGTAGCAAAAACTGTTCGTCTGTACTAGACCTAGCTTCATGTACCTTACACTAACACAAGTTCACAAATTATAAAATGGCTTTCAAAAGAACAATTAAAATTGCAAAACAATACCATCATATCATTGTTTAATTTCCATATTGTGTCCAATCAAAGGGATAAGCTTCCGCGTAGCACACTTTGCTTTTTGGGAAGCTAATACTTGTAGCAAGCAAGATTCAAGAAATCTCATTTGTCATGGTGTGATAATTTCTGATCAAGTTGCCTTCCTTTGATAACGTTTGATAAGGGTTGGTGATACATTTGGTAAACGTTGGTGATCATTACTGTAATTTGACTAACAAAGCTTGTGAAAAATGGTATATTGTATCGTACAATATTGTGGTGATTATAGAAAGTAATTTAATAGGGTTATGTAGTTTATATTGTGTAGCATATTGAACAAAAAATTAGAACTGCAATTTACTACAATATGCAAATGAATTCTGTATTCAGCAGAGGTCCTTGGGGCAGGACTTACAGTTGATATAAATATGGACCCACCAAAGTGCCCATACTGTTACACCATTTAAAGCGTTTCAGGGGCTAGATAAAATGATTATCCTATTCTACATTGTACTATACACGTAAAGGGCGGAAAGCTCCCAGAGATAAAACTTTTACCCCACGTAGCTTTAACGGCTAAAAAATCACATTTCGAGTAAGTCTTCACATAGAACAATTACCACCGTTGTACTAAGCCTATAGCAGCCCCGTTTCAACAACAATAACACTCAAATATTCTCCATCGGGCAGTGTAAATTCATCATGCCATTTTTTATGCATTATGCATGAGCGAGATCACTGCTGCAATCCCAATGGCTGACTGAAATGAAACGTTTTTATGTATTACACCCGGGAAAAATGCATGCATAATATATTAGAAAGTGCCATGATGAATTTCCAGAGACAGGATTTCAAACACGGCAATGGGAACACATATTGGTGACATTAACATTGCAAACCAAATATGCGGGAACGACATAGTGCTACTAGCACCACGAAATGCAAGCTATTTTGGACCTTGTTACCCAACCCACCAAAATGGACCGACTTACCATCGATGCCTCCAAATCAGAAATGATCATATACGGTTAACATCGAAGATGACAATCGGAACATTTGATGATGCGAAGCACCTAGGAATCATTAGAACAAAGTCAAACAAACCGAATATCAAAGAAAATATCAAAAATGCAAGAAAAACTATATTTGCTCCCGGGAACAGACTCTATGCAAAATAAGGTATATCACTGATCACAACACAGAATCTGTGGAGAACCTATGTTGTTCCACACCGAACCTTCGGACTGGAGCTTATGCTATTAATGATCACAGACATTGAAAACATCGAAAGGTACAAAGAAAGATTCTTAAACAGCTACAAGGTCTCTCCACCTCAACAGCCAGTACTGCGATCTACCTACTAATCGGTGCAGAGTCAATCACGATAACGCTGGAAAAGAACGCCATGGTATTCTTCGTCAATATTGCTAGAAACATCGATTCAGTGGAAAATGCCATCATTCGCCGTGCTCTGTTGATTAATGAGCCCAACAGCGCGTCCCGTTACAAGAGCTGCACAACATTTCGATAAATACAAACTACCCTCCGCCTGGTTCATACTGGAAAACCCTCCAAAGAAGATAATATGGAAGGGAATGCTAAAAACGGAAGCAAACAACCTCTGTTGAAGACTGTATGGAATGCCTGGAAAAACACTCCTCACTGCACAACTTCGAATGCAAGACCAACCTCTCAACATAGCTCATAACATCTGGAGCGTCGGCCAGGGACGTCAAGGCAGAAGAAGTCAAGGGTCGACTGATTACCAACACATACAGCCTACCAAGGAGAGTAGCCAAATTCAGCAAGAATAATCTTAGACAAAAATGTCTGATGTGCAATGAGGATGACGAGGATATCTCGCCCTTTCTAACCAAATGCCAAAAACTAGAAACCACAAGACAAGGACATCTACAAGAATCATGGAGCATCTGGAAGAAATCGGAGGCAAGAACTCGTCCAAGAACATCCTAACAAACGGACTTTTCGATCAACAACTTCTGGACCCAACAGCAGGAAATTGTCAAAACAAAACATCAAAACTCCATCGAACTAGAAGTGGTATCAAGGAACCTCTGCTACTCACTCCACCCAGCACGCACCAAAATACTTATGAAGAAGCTTACAGTATTGCAAGCAACACACGTCCCCTGCCGTCAATTACAATTTTCTTACCTTTGGCCAGTTGTTATTGCTTAGTTATGCTATCGTTGTATGAAGTTTGAAAAAAATCTGTCTCAAATTATCCTCCGGAGACAAAATATTTATGAAACAAACTATTTCTAGTGACAGTGACATTTTGACCCTAAATTCAACCCCAAGCTATGTTATCCCCTATGTTACCATTGTATATGTTCTCAACTTATCACTTTGTAGTTGACCTTTTGACCCTAAATTTAATCCCAAGCTGTGTTATCCACTATGTTACCATTGTATGAAATTTGAACAAATTCCGTTTTTGTGTTTTCAGCTTATCCAGAAACTAACATTTGTGAAACAATCTATTTTAAGTAATAGTGACCTTTGTAGTTGACCTTTTGACCCCAAATTCAATCCAAATCTATGTTATCCCCTATGTTACCATCGTAAGAAGTTTGAACAAATCCCGTTGATGTGTTCTCAACTTATCACCCGGAAATTTTGGAAATGAACTGTGTCAACGGCAATATAAGGGGAAGGCGTGGGTACGTCCCACTATTGAAACTGTGATATCTTTAGTGTACAGTGGCTTTGCCTTTGTGCTTTTAACAATTCAAATCTCTCAAAGACACGCTTTTAGTACTTCGCAGGTGTAGCGATTTTATTTTAATGTTCTGCTAGTCGCGTCAGTAGGTTAGTCCGCTGTTACTGCTTGCTACAACAGCTTTGAATGATTTTAAAAGTTTCAGTGCGTCGACATGCTTTTCACCTGTCCGTGTGTTGTATTATAATCTTTGACATTTTTATAGCTAGAACTTTAGCACTATGTGCATGTCGGGATTTCATACCGGTTTTACCATTGTTTTTAAAAACATATAACTATTTTCCAGGAAACCTGGACAGCTCCCAATCGAAAAGAGAGCACATTTGCGTGATATTTTTGATGAAACAGGGCTGCTATCGTCTTAGTAACGACACTTTTTGTAGTTATGTAGGATGATTTTGAAAGGAAAATTACCACTCTTTCTGCGGTAGGACCAGGGGTTAGTCACCGGAGTGACAGGTATTGTAGGTTCCTTGGAGCAGGATGCTGGCAAGAGTTGCCCCCGGAGTATAACAGGGACAGATGGTATCAAAAGACAAGAGACTGCAGAGTATCGGAATTAATACGTCAGGAACGTCTGTGTAGATTTTTACAGCTGTCATGAACGTCTCTTCCTTTGCCTCTAGTCATTGGTCGGATGAAAGTCGGTTCTTCCTCCGTGTTACTGTTGGTTGCTGAGTGTATAGAGGGAACGAAGAACTACATACCATCAGAGAAACACCCATACCAACAGATGCATTCGGTGGTGGCTTCGTAAAGGTCTTGGTTTTGTTTCCTATGACTGTAATTCTAAGACTAATTCTTTTACAAAACCAAGAAGCAAAATTTGGCATAAATGTATTGTTCTACATTTCTTATGAAACATATAACATAAAATATTGACAAATTCCACGTCATTGTTTAGTATTTTAATCTATACCGTTGTAATTATAAATCGTTGATCAATACGATTCAGCAGGTAAAATATGTACGCTGTATCAATACCCGAGCCAACGTCACGCACGTTAAACAAATGAACTGCATAACCACTGAGGAGGTGATAAAATGATTTTTTAGACCAGCCAATTTACCTAATAAGGTAAACACACTATTGTCAGAGCGATTTGAGCAGTTCTAGACAAAAGTAGCATTACTCTACGAGCAAGGGACGGGGTTCGGCATACAAAATGTTCGACCAAAATGTGTAATGGCGGACAGTGAGCGAGTTTGAACACTCCACACGCATTTCGCCACCATGGGCTTTTCTGGCATATCACAGTAAAACCGACTGTTCTAATTTCCATTAGAACTGGGTTTTTTCCGATATATGTACAAATTTTAATGTTCTTTTAGCCTGAATTGTCCCTTTAAATGGTCTACAATACCAGAATATAATCTTAGAGTATTATTTCCCAATTTTGATTGTTGTTGTTCCATTATATTGTAATGACCATACCTCTAAAGCCATCTTTATAGGATCTTGAAATAACATTTTGCTGTCCACCTGGTTTCCTGCGTTGCAAGATGTCTGAATTAAAAAATATGTGTGCATTAATCAATTGATTGAGAAACTTTATGTACTAGCCTATCTTAAAAATAAACAGGTAATGTATACATAACATGTTTGTTCATCTACAAAATAGGTTGGTACTTCACTTTTGACGCTGTGTATATCTTAAAGATTTTGTTCAACTGCTTGACCAGGTAGTCGAGGGATCCCAATCGCTTCTTGAGCAGGTAGCTCCATTTCCAAACGTTGTGGAAAAAACCCTCTCTTATCAAGAGCAAAACAAATTGGAAAAAAATGTCATTCAAAATATTAACAAACATTGATGCATTTAACTGGTCAAATGCAAATTATTAAAATATTACAGACAGGGAAATGAAAATATTTCTTATAAAACGAACAGCTGCTCTTCAGTTTCCTTTCATATCCATAGTATAACTTGTTTTTATGTAGTGTGCATAAGTACCTGTGTAGTGGAGATTAATACGTTGACAATGTAAAGACTTAAAAGATATAATCTCTTCTTGCTTAGTAAGATTTCTCTCCGGTCTCTTTAAAAACTACAAGTTGCTTTGATGCGTTTTTATATAATCATGCAACATGTAGATCAAAGTTAAATGTCAATATCCACATTCAGCAATTTCACAGTTTTCACACTCAAGCATTTATTTAACTCTGCTCTACCAGCCGCCTTTTCAATACTAGTTGCCTGGGAGTCTTTGTGTAATTTGATTTGAACCAGTCAATAATGATGTTGTTGTCTTCCTATAATTCTTTTAATTTGTATCAAATAATCGCAGATCATTGGATTGTTATCACCAACATTGTTAAAAGGCTACACCGGCTTTAAAAAAAACCAACAAAATCACCGATATAACGTGAGAACAATAGTTATATGTAAATCATCGGCAAACGATCTATTAACATATCGAAATTTTCATTGTTCTTCAAAAATATTATTAATTCATGAACAAAATCAACCAACACAATACTAGAATAGTAAATTTTCGGAAATCATTCATCTTATTTAAGAAAACAGACATATTTTCCCTTTCCTTTTTCACGGTGGGGAATCACGTGGTCTGTAGTTGGTGTGTTACACGAATCAAAATGGCGGCCGCCAGCAGTTTTGTCAGAAAAGGAGGTAAGTCACTGAAAATACCCTTTGTATCGGCATTTTATAGTGACGAGCATATGCTATACATAATTCTAGACAAACCGATACCTTAGTTGTGTTGCAACGCTCTGTACTTTTCTGTAACATTCTGACCAAAGTTTTGAATCGGAGCGATTTTGCTCGTAGTAGAATTCGTAGTATACACGAACATACACTTTTCGTACGTTTTCTGTGATTAGACAGGGCCCATTCGCTGTAAATGTGATATTGTCTAAATGTTATAGTCTACATTCAATTTCACATCTAACCTTTCTGACAGAAAACATCATGTTCATTGTTAATTCTTTGGTTTTACGAAAGGGCGAGTAAACACGTGTCGTTTTGGATTGATGAGTTGACACGAATTGCTACATATGTCCGTTAATTTGACTAAGCTGACAAACAATGATATTATAATACATGTAATCATGTTCAAGTATGTTTACATGATTAGCTTATACCAGTTAGAATCAACCGCATGATGTAGTATGTGGGCGGTTAAAATTCATTTGAACATGTTAACAAGCTATCGTTCAATATCTATGACAACTGCTATAATATCCAGGACATTCACAACCTACTGCATCAAAGCCATGACTGCATATCATCTGGTTAAGGAAACAAACGGGAAAATGGGGGAATGTCATAACACTTTTTGTCTGTGTCCGTCCATTTCTAGACGATCAATATAGATATATACGGTATCTAACACACATGTTTAATGTTTTTAAGTGTTGGTAATGTTGAGATTTGTTTGTTAATCAGTTTTATAGATGAATATGTTATAGAATGAACCTAGAACTTAGTCACAGAAAGACATTGATGGTTTCTCGTAACCAATTTAGGCTGACATAATACTTACCAAAACTTTTTTCATCCAAAGGGAAAATCACAAACAAGTTTATAAACAACAAACAATTAATCTGTACAACATCAATAATACAAATTTGGTATTTTTCAGAGATCACTTAACAAGACCGGAAGAAAACGCATGTCAGAACGACGGAAAGAAGGAACGTTTAACGTGTTGCCATACAAAAAGATTCCTGTGTGTCAGATGGGTCAAATCTCTTTGCAATGAATCAATAATGCTACCGGATTAAATAAAATAGGACTGTACAGAAGAGTATAAATAAAACTAATGAACAAAACCCATGCTTTAATATGTATTTATTGAGTATTTTTAAAAACAGTAGTCTTAACATTAAAAATACAAATGTATAAATAAACAACTACAATATACAAAATGTACGTAAAGTATACTACATTGTAGTTATCAATCATAAGATCTTCCAAACATTAATTAGAGTCGGTTCCGTAGTGATTCTTTGTATCATATCGTTATATGTTGATAACTTGATATGCTGCATTAAAAGGCCAGATAATATGCAAAATTTGTAAAATGTTTTTTAAAGGGAATAAGGGCTACACCACACACAGTGTATTTCAAATTCGCTTGTAGGGAACTGATGAATATATATGACAGTCATGTGATTTTTTTTCAGAAAATATGAAATTTGAAAAATTATTTTAAAAAACGGGATATTTACTATAAAACAGTATGTAGTAAATATCCCGATTTTTAAAATAATTTTTCAAATTTCATATTTTCTGAAAAAAATCACATGACTGTCATATATACTCATCAGTCCATCCACCAAATACAAAAAAATGTGTGACAACATCCATTTTCATTGAGTTGGCCCCCTGTGGGAATAACACCAGGGATCCCTTGTATTTCAAAGACAATTAAGAAATTAATCACTAATTTGTTATATTCAACACTCTAAAAAGTAAAAGTAATTGATCAATATATTGACCAACGACAGTGCTTAAATTCTTTTGGACTGCTGTCACTGGAGATCAACATGATGTAAGCCAATAATGACTGCACGGCATATTTTACAGATTCCTGTTGTTTTGTATGACATATTTGTTGTAAAAAAAACCAACGTACATATTTGCCATTTTGACTGATGTTGCAAACGACGTCCACTTCCGGTCACTTGCGGAATTCAAATGGGTATATCCTCTCACCTTCCAATGCTATGTGTTAAAATTTAATCAATTAAATAAGTATACTATTCTTACTTTTAACTGGTATAAGTTAATCTTACATACTTGAGCACACACTATCGATGTTTGCCAGATTAGTCAAATTGACGGAAATACGTATATGTAGCAGTTCGTGTCAACTCATCAGTCCAAAACGGTACGTGTTTACTCACCCTTTCGTAAAACCAAAGAATTAACAATGAACATGATGTTTTCTGTCAGAAAGGTTAGATGTGAAATTGAATGTAGACTATAACATTTAGACAATATCACATTTACAGCGAATGGGCCCGTCTAATCACAGAATATACTACCAAGTCTACTACGAGCAAAATCGCTCCGATTCAAAACTTTGGTCAGAATGTTACAGAAAAGTACAGAGCGTTGCAACACAACTAAGGTATCGGTTTGTCTAGAATTATGTATAGCATATGCTCGTCACTATAAAATACCGATACAAAGGGTATTTTCAGTGACTTACCTCCTTTTCTGGCAAAACTGCTGGCGGCCGCCATTTTGATTCGTGTAACACACCAACTACAGACCACGTGATTCCCCACTGTGCAATATTTTTGCAATGAAGTCTATATGTTATGAGCGCAGATATCATTATAAAGAAATCTTTAAGCTGTATCGCGGAAGATTTGAATTTCTGCTGATGATAGGGAGTAAAAGAAAGTAAACCAGAAAGAAGCGTTGTCTGATAACTATTGCAGCTTTAGTGAACGACATGCTGTTGTGTCTAGCCAAACATGTACATCTCCGGATAGAAACATGGCGAAAACGGAGCAAACTTATTGACTAATTCATCAACTGCTTACAATGGCATTCCTATTATGTAGTTGATAATCTTATGGTTATTAGGTAGGTCTGATGACCTATAATCATAATGCTTCGTCCGTCGTCGTCCGCGGCCAGTAAACTTTTTCACATTTTGAAGTTCTACTTGTACCATTTGGCTAAAACTTGGCTAAAATGATCCTGGCATGGTTCCGACAAAGTGTTGTTATTTTCTGGTCGATCCGAAATCCAAGATGCCCACCACAGTCGCCATCTTGAAAACGCATTTTGAACTTCTCAAGTTCTGCCGGTGCGTTTTGGTTGAGAATTGCCTGAAATGATCCTGGCATGGTCCCGATAAAGTGTTGTTATTTTTCGGGTTGATCCGAAATCCAAGATGTCCGCCACAGCCGTCATCTTGAAAACACATTTTGAACTTCTTCTCAAGTTCTATTAGTGCGATTTGGCTGAAACCTGCCTGAAATGATTTGTTACATCTTGGGTTGATCCCAAATCAAAGATGGCCATCATGACATCCTATCTAATTTCCTATACAACTGTTACCAAGGTAGTCAGATGGCCGTTAAGGCCCTTTGGCGTTTTGTTTTCTCATTTATGCTGATATTTAATGTATTCTTGTCAGTCATTTGGTCATAGATGGTCAATGACATTCACCCTGCTCACCTTCGTCACCTCCAATGCATCAACACGTCAGGTAATTATTGCCAGAAACGTGTGGGTTTTTTTTGTGTTGAATTACCAACACATATATAACATGATTTTGTAAAGTCACCAAGCCTACCCACGTACTTGGCATTGAAATCTGAGTTTTATACCTGATCAGGCTTTATTTACATCAGTCAATGGCTTGCGTCAGTCATTGTTTACCATCATCACTACTCTATATCAGATATCATCGTTAACACCGCCTTTGTCATTACCCCTATGGCTCTACATAACAACCATTATTGATGATGACGTGATACCAGAACCCGATGTTAGCACCGGCGTAACGCTTCAACAGGCATAGTAAACAAAACTTTTTGTAAATATCCCGATTTTTTAAAATAATTTTTCAAATTTCATATTTTCTGAAAAAA
>SAYR01023244.1:1970542-2032999 GCA_004382745.1 Argopecten irradians irradians | reverse complement strand
AATCACACGACTTCATATACTATCAGTCCAGTTGCACCAAATACATAATGTATGGGACAATATCCATTTTCAATTGAGTTGGCCCCCTGTGGATGTGACGAACATAAAAGAAAAGCTGAAGTTTAGGATCTGGGTAGTATTGTAAGTGTGGCTGCACAAAGTTTCTTTTAATATACTGATATATAAAACATGTCCCAATTAAAGATGCTCCACCGCCGACCAGAGCATAATGATATTCATCAATTCGAACAAACTTGGTGTTTAATCGTGTATATCATATGCCTAATTAACACAAAAAATAAAAATAATAATTTATTTCGCCTTTGGTGCATGCGCTATCAGTACTTCATTCCATATAGGATATAGTGAACGGATGCAATTAAATTATTTTCATATTTCTTACTTGAAGTAAAATTAGAAGCTCAAACTTTTCAATGGTGGTAATGGTGTAAATTAAGTAATTTTTAGAACTGTTTCGGAGCTTGCTGATTGGATATGCAGGGCGCATCAGTTTTATATGTTTGATGTGTGGGTTAGGTAATACATTTTAGATGTATAATATGTAAGAAATTTTAAAATTCTGTCAAGTGTGTTCTTGACAGGAGGAGGTAATCAATATTTGAATTTCATGATATTTTGGTCAATCTTTGGTGCGGAATTCAACATAAGTTGGCACCCCCCACATAAAAGATTAGCAAGATGATAGATCTTAATTTCTCCCATACTTAACCATGTTAACCCTCGTGAAAGAATTTTGCCGTCAACCCTCGGCAAGCTCGATTGCCGAAAACAGGTTGAGAATCCCAGCCAAAATAAACTTTGACGAGATATCCTCATTGCGACCATGTAAAGATACTATTATTACCTTTTATTCAAAATTATGCGAGATTGCCATTCTTCAAAATTAGATGAAAGTTGACCAGAACTTGAAAAACTTCATTTAACTGACAGTAGGCAAACGATTAACATATCAGTAACATAGAGAAGAATCCATTATGTTCTGCGGTCATCTATAATCTGTTCATCATTAAGAAAAATAATATGATATAAATTTAAAATATTTTTTATTATAATCTTACTATACTTATAAATTTTAATATTAATGATGATTTGTAAATTTACATGGAAGAGGTTTTATGTAAGTTAGAATTAAATTTGTGTCCGATCACTGGTTGCATAATGCTAATGAACTAAAATGTATGTTAATTAAACGTACGGATAAATATGAGTCACGCTAAACCTGCCTATATACATTTAGGCTTTATAGGTACCCTGAGACAGGTCTCAAGTTTTTTTTCTCCTAGTAAAAGTGTTATGAAATAATTAATTATATGCCACTTATTTATTATGTAAATGATATTTCGAAACAGCGTTTATTACGTATACATGAACAACGGGAGAAAAGAAATCGAAGCTCAAACTCTTGACGTAACATTCCATTTCGTCCTAGATCAAACCAATGTCTGCTTTATGTTCTTTTTTCCTGATAAATACACGGTGTTTTACAGCAATCAATCGTCAATCGGCGAAAGCTATAAAAGTGAACTTCTATGTATTATTATTCAATTCAAATTGTGCGATTATGATGTACTGCAACATGGCATTTTAAAAAACACCGAACCTGTACCTGTGGACATTTACAATTGAATGGCTGATTTGTGCCTCGTGGTATAATATACTGATACAGTAGACGTAGGAAATGTTGTCTTTCAAAAAGTATTATAAATATCCACATCAAAGCTAGGTGTGTTCCTTTATGATTTATACGTGACTATAATACACAACAATTCACAGGATTGATGGAACCAGATACTCTTCATAGATTGGAAGGTCGTAATGCCCTTTACAAAAATTGTGAATTTCATGGCCCTGAATCTCAGATTTTCCCCTAGGGAGGGGTCAAATTTACTAAAGGATTTAATAGGAAAACACTTTTTATGAACATTATTTGCTTGCTTTCATAGGAAATGAGTCAAACTGGTTAGAATTATTAGCCTGAAATAGCATTTTAATACCATATCCATATTGGTCCTGGATGAACCCCAGGGACCAGAAAAGGGGGGGCGGCAAAATTGTTCAAAAAACCAAATAATCTTCATAGATTAAAAAAATGAATTTATTAAATCACTGACCGTGTACCTGTGGACATTTACAATTGAATGGCTGATTGGTGCCTCGTGGTATACATATTGATACAGTAGACGTAGGAAATGTTGTCTTTCAAAAAGTATTTATAAATATCCACATCAAAGCTAGGTGTTGTTCCTTTATGATTTATACGTTGACTATAATACACAACAAGTTTTACTTTACTGCGCCTAATTATCTCGAGTCCATTAGTTCCATATAATAATGAATGCAGATCTGTCTTTCAAGCTTTTTTTAATGTTTGTGATTGGTTGTGTAATAATGAATGACTTTGCATATCTGAGAATTATAAAGTCTACTCGGAAAACCATTCCTGTTACTGTACAAACTTCTGCCATTCTGTTACATTACAAACGTCAGCCGTTCCGGTAAGTTTGAATCTTGTGCAAATATGTATCTAATGTATTTCGTATTTGGCCTCATACATGCCACATTCCTGTTTACTCGACTATTCCTCGGGACATTTAAAGGAGTTATTTCAGCTATTTTATTTTTTTTCTGTAATGTTTAAAACATTTTTGAGCTTCAAACCGAAAGTTTGTCTATTTAGGTTGCGAATGATTCTGAAACTATCATTTTGGTTACATTGTGTAATTACTTATTTTTTATATCTTATATTTTTATGATTGAATAACCTTCAGGTGAGGTATTGATGATAACCCATATGTAGATAGGAAACATCTTCATGTCATTCGAGAGAGAAACCAATATAAAAAGCTGACTATCAATTCATTTCTACCCTATGATTTACCTTTCCTAGACTGCATTTGCACCACGGAACCATATGTCTTATTTTTCAACATTGTTTATAGTTGTAGGACTGTGGTTTGATGTAAAATTTAGCACAGGACGGAGGTGATTTAGGAAAAAAATCAGAAACCTGTTACCCATCACAAATGAAGCGTGTTCTATATGACATCTGGTCAGTCTTCGTGCTGTCCAGTGAACCACGAACAGTAATTAACGTCATTGTCAATACCGATAGGAATGGATCCCCAGATATATTGCTATAGCTTGATATGGTGATTAGGAATTAGAAATGAACAAAGTTAAGGTGGGTTAATACGATAACTAATGACTCAATAAATTAAGACATTCTGAATTAATTAAATGTTTCAGCAATAGTGCAACCATTCTTCAAACGCTTGCAAAGAATAAAGTGATATACCTTGCCACTAAAACGATCACTGGAGGAACTCTGACCACCATTACACGTATTTTGAGTTTGTCATTAAAATGGTCCTTACAAAACCCTCATTCCTGCAATGCTAGTGTCATGGTGCCTTATTTTCGTTATTGAGTTGTAAATAACTTTTTTCAAACAGAATGCTTCTACTTGATGGTTACGCTATAGCTGTACATTTAAAAATATTTCTGATTCATTTGTTTTATTTCGTGTTTGTGGTAACTATTGACATCATAATGCTCTAACATGTGTCCTTGTGAATGGTTTCTTTGTTTGTTTGGGTTTTACGTAACCTAAGGTCATTTAGGGCCAAAACTACAAGGCAGACATTATATCAAGGATATAAACAAGGACTGTATCTAAAAGATCAGTATAAGAAAAAGGCAAGTAAGAACTAAAACAAAATTGTAAATGTTGATTTAATATAAGGAGTTGCATAGGATAAAACAGTTTTTGCTAAAAACACATGAGAAAATTCATGCACAATGTTTACGAAACGATGATGTTGTGTTGAAAATGAATATAAGATAAGATGAGAAACGTTCATATTTTGTTAAAAAATGCCGATCCTTTGAGATAGTTTAAAATACGATTATGTCTCACGGCATGGAACAAAGTGTTCTAGTCAGAGACATCATAATACTTATCTAGTATGTGTTTAAAATCAATACAATGCAATAAACATTGCTCCATTGTGGGAGGAGAATCACATGCATTGCATGTAGAAATCCTCCCGTCTCAATAGATACATATGTAGGACTGTGTAAAATATGTGTGTCCAATTCGGAGCCAGAGAGAACAACTTCCTCTCTGCCTCTCTCCGACTGGAAAGTTTAAGATTAAGTGTAGGTTGTGTTTTAAAACAGTTTAATGATGGTTTTGTGTACCACTTTGTTGCCAAATGGGTTTAATAGCTGACTGAATGTAAGGTTTGATGTCGGTGTAAGGTAGTTTCAAATCTGTTTGTGCTAGGCGAAAGCAGTATTAGCTGGCTTTATCGGCCTTTTCATTCCCCTTTATACCCACATGGCTAGGAATCCAGAGATGAGTAATTCGGTTTTTAGAAGATAATCGTAATGTTTGGATCAAAAGATTTTTATTAATGTGTTTCTACCGATAGCACATGCTTTCGCAGAGAAAATGGAGGCAACATCGGGCGTCGGATAGAGGAGCAGTGATTAGATGTACAACATATGCTGCCGCAACATTATCACCATCAGTGTAGATCTGAACATGGTCAGGAAAGCCCTAATGCACTCCCGTAAGAGAATTATTCTTCGCGTAATGCACTGGATTTTGCCCTCACATGTATAGAAGAATTGAATATAAGTGTTTGAATGAGCCATGGTTAGTACATCTGATACGGTGTACTCGTCAATGGTGTCGTTAATATTATTGAAATTTGAATGCTGATCCAAATTTGGTATGAGCTTTTGATTTGTGTAAAAATTTCTTGATGTTGTGGATAAATACAAGGTTAAATGCGGATTTTTGGATTGGATTTCAGTTGAGCAAGCATAATGTAAGGATAATTTCTTTCGTCGATCGTCTATAGATGGCTATTAGCTTACATGACTCTTCACATGCGTTGTTCGAAAAGCTCTAAGTGCGAGGACACAGTCCCTGATTCTGTATAGGGTCAAGCATCTGTAGATAGGAGCTGCGAGCCGATCCATAGACAATCGAGCCGTAGTTCAAGTTTTATCTAATAAGTGCCCGGTAGATAAGTAGAAGCATTTCATTGGTCTGTATGCCCAATCAGAATGGGAGTGAACACGTAGAATGTTCAGCGCCTTCGAGCACTTATCCTTCAGATGTTTGATATGTGAACAAAGGACAGTTTTCGAATCAAATATTAGTCTCAAGAAAATTAGTTTGTTCAACTACTGAAATTTTAATTTCCATTGAGGTGAGGTCCAGGATCATTGTTGTGGTTTTCGTTTTTGACAGAATGCAATACAGACTTTGACTTGAAAATCTTAAGCCATTTTCGTCAGCCCCAATTTTGTAATTTGCCTAAACATTGTTGTAGTTGTCGTTCTATATGTGCATGTTTGGTTTTTTTATTCCGCAACAGATCGAAAAATCATCCACAAAATAGAGACCCTTCCGTAGATTGCCAAGACATTTGTTATGCTGTTAATTTTTAATCCAAAAAAAGTGTAAAAGACAGATACCACTCTGAGGGTACCCCATCTCCTGTGTTTCTGTTTCTAAATAATTTAAACCCGTTCGAACTTTGAAATGCCTAAACAGATATAAAAATTTGAAATAAAACTTGGCAAATTACCACGTAATACTGATATCATGGAGATCATTAATGATTCCAACATTGCCAAGATGTGTCTCTAATGCCTTTTCAAGGTCAAAGAATACGACCACAAGAGTTCCTTCATAGCAAAGGCTTCTCGTATTAAATTTTCTAGTCTTACAAAGTGGGTCTACCGTTCCCTGCAGTTTTTATAGCCGCTTTGCAAAGGATCTAAATATTGTTTATTCCAAGAACCAAAGTAATGTAGTATTATCATACGTTCTTGAGTTTTACAAATGCAGCTCGTCAATCAAAAAAGACGATAGTTACGTTCTTACCCTTACCATTCAGTAGCCTTGGGAGCCCCAGCAGGCATTGTGCCGTTAAAGTCACCCATTGATAATAAATGTATATTGCATGGTAGATTGCTACAGATGACTCGTTCATCACAACTAATGGAGTATTGAATGAAAATATGATAAAACTGTTCTTTTTCGGTGAAAGAGTTGCACTCATAGCAAACAGATTTAATGGTATTTAGCTGAATGTGCTGCTGAGGGACGATTTTTATATGACACCCACCACCGCCCACACCACCTGATGCCGCCCACCTGTTGTTGGAGATGTGTGTATAGTGTAAATTGTCTGATATGATGGTCTTTCAGCATTATTTCTTGGATGGCAAGAAACATGGATGGTGTTTCTTTTTTGTATAAGATGTTTTAGTTCATCATGTTACTTTAAATCCGCGCTTATGTTTCATTGTATATAGTGTTTGTCACCTATGTGCTTCCTAGGATAGTTTTTCGACTGACAGAAACTTCTTGAAAGGTTATTTGGTGGCGATAAATGTGCTGTCACCAAACTCGCTGTCGTCCGAAAGAACATCATAGATGTTCCGACCAAGGATAGGGTCATCTGATCCCTTACTGGGTTTGTTGATTAGTGCAGGAGCCTCACTAGCTTTAAAACTTTGCCGGTGTGTATTTGCTGGTTCGCTTGGCGCTTATCAGGTGATTTTTTAACGTCAATAGACGGTTGAGTAAAGCACTTCTATGATGAGCGGCGGTAACTTTTTTTTATTATGCTTGGTGTTTAATTTTATTTGTGTTAAGTCCTGGAACGCCGGTGATTGGTGTTTTAGCTCTAGTGGCCCAACAGGTGGTTTTTTGTTTATTTGTGGTTTTATTTTTGCGGTTGAGGTGGACCCGACTTGAACCTTTTCTGTTCCCCCACGATTTACTTTGCAGGCCTTATACCAATAACGTCTTGGACCATTATTGCCCAAGCAACCTTATCGACTAAAGACTGGACCGAGACGTGCAACAGTTACGCTCTGTGGTAACGTTGTGTAGCGAACGTCAAAATGAAGGTGTGTGCTTAGGACCTAGTTCCCACTTCTTTCTGGTCATGATTCTTTTCACGTACTGACCGGAATGCCACTCCTCTTGGAAGTAATATAGTATGTCGGCCTCATTGTTATTGCGCAAGGACGGGCCTATCCTTGATGACGAGTATGTTTTACACACACACTTAGGCCGGCAAAACTGTTGGTTCCAAGGAGGTTCTCAGCTTGTTTGCTTGCGAAAACCCATAGGATGCCTCAATGCTTGATGCAAAGCAACTTGATCCCTTCTAATATAGACGAACCGCATGTTGCATCTGTGTAGAGGCATGACCAGAAACTTCCGGAATGTTTTGTTGTACCGTTTTTTTGTTTGTTGATTTGTGGTTGGTTCCTTTTGCGGGAGATTTTGGTTGTAGTTCATTTTTTGAAGCCATTATTCAGAGTTTAATACTATTCCTATCTGCCCCCACCCACCTAGAGCCCAACAGGGGGACACTCATGATGACACAGAGATATCCAGTGTCAAAGTGCCAGTACACAGTACGGAGATATTTCGAACGAACAAAATTCAAATTCAAGCCTGCGACAGCCCGCTTGCGATATTCATTTCATTTCAACAAATTTTATTACAAAGATGTTACAAGTCAATAGGATTAAATAACAGCAAAGCCTATATAAATTCTCTCTAATTGGTTGGCAAAAGTAATAGTTTTTAAACTTTCATTCAATTATAATATTAATTTAAGTTTTGAAATGAAATTTTACAACAGATAAAGGAGCATAACTCTTTTGCATTAACTCCATTCACACAACACACAATAATACCAAATACGCTATATTTAATACAAGACATGTGTATATTTAGCTAATTAGACCAAATGTACTTCAGATATTGACAGACAATGCCAACAGTCACATTGCTATAATAAATATACACTTGTCATTGCTCTCCAATAACTGCTTAATATTTTCCTGAAAATATATTGAAACATATAACATGTATATCTTTTAATAAAAGATAAGTGTATGCTGTATATAGAATAAAACAAAGTAACCGTAGTTAAAACAACCATGTCTCAACAAAATACTCCAAAAGAACTATATCTTTATCAGAGATAATTAGATTAGAGAATTTCTACAACGTTATCAAAATGTTGTTGGTTTTTTATTTTTTTTTTTAAAAGAGAATCTTTAACAATAATTACAAAAGCGTTATTTAACAAAAACTTATTTCTCAAAAAAACTTATATAGCATGCGCATAATTAAAATCATATAGAGATTAAGAACGTCTAGAAATTTACCTTAATATATAGGCGAACATCGTGAAAGTAAACTGTCTGGTTTATAGTTTTAATGCACAGTCAGGCAGGCCTGGAAGTAAGGAATATTTTGATATCAATATGCGTTATGATTTGCTATAACTACTAATGGCATCGTCGACACAGGGAAAGTCTATTGTTGGTCATATAATGGACATTCGAGAAAATAGTGGGATATAGTTTCATGTGTTCAAAAAAACAAAGCACCAGATGTATCCATCAGATAGATGTGTCAGTATATAGCCGTGGATAATACTAAGATACTACACAAATTTCTAAGTCTGACAAAGAATAAAATATTACTCTTCCATCCCTTCTGTTCAAAAATTTGGGTTGATTCAATACACACTGGGACATCTTTATTAAAGTTGGTGTTTATAAGCTGAGAGGAGAATGAGAGTTAATGAGATTTGTTATCAGAATGTTTTATAGTTGCGACACATTAGTGGGAGAACACTATCAAAATAATTATTAGTTCTGCATATGGTGGACATTAAATAATTCTTTGTTTGTCGTGAGAGCATAGCCATTATTGTTTTGATTGTTAATGCTGTTATTGAAAATTTTAGGATATCTGTAAGTATTGTGGTGATACCCATAAGTGTAAGCCCTAGGTTTTAAATGTTCAGAATGCTGTACAGTATAATTTGTATTGTTTTGGAAAGTCTTTATCGGGGGCTGTTTTTGTTGTTTTCTGAAAAATAGTTACTGATTTTAGTTTTGTTAGGGTTAAATTTGATGTCCCATGATTTTTGCCCATTCACTAATGTTAGAGAGGTCCAGTTGGTAGTGCCTTGAGCTGCTTGTTGCTGGGTTTCAGCTATAATAATACGTACAGAGGTTTTCAATTCAGAAGTAAAAACATGAATTATCTGAACAAGGAACAATTTATCTGCATATAAAGTTTGATATTAGTTATGGAACACAGATTATTCAGTGATATCGTTGATGAAGGAGAAGAAAAGAAAGCCCGCAGTACTGCATCCCTTGGTACTCCGCATACCAACACTTTAAACTGTGATATAGTACTTCTGCTGGCACTCTCTTGTAAATTATCAGAATAGCTCGCTAATCTGTGTCCGAAACCATAGAAGTACAAACTTTCCATTTATTCCATACCATCTCCCGCAGAGTTTTATGTAAAAACTCTTATATGCCATACTCTGGTCAAGAAGCTTACTTATATCACAAAAAAATAAATCGAATTCCTTACCCTGCTCCATAGTTGCTTAACAATTTCATTATAAATAAAACAATAAGTTGCATTAGACAGTGGAATCACATAGTAGAACCAAGACTGAGTGTGCCCTCAGAAATAGATTAGGAGTTACTCCATAAGATCAATTGTGAGAAATATTTAAACTACTATTTGTTTCCATTATTTACTGAAAACAAGACTTATCGAGATAGGTCTATAATTTTGAACAGCATTAGATGAAATTCACAGGATTGATGGAACCAGATACTCTTCATAGATTGGAAGGTCGTAATGCCCTTTACAAAAATTGTGAATTTCATGGCCCTGGAATCTCAGATTTTCCCCTAGGGAGGGGGTCAAATTTACTAAAGTTTATATAGGAAAACACTTTTATGAACATTATTTGCTTGCTTTCATAGGAAATGAGTCAAACTGGGTTAGAATTATTAGCCTGAAATAGCATTTTAATACCATATCCATATTGGTCCTGGATGAACCCCAGGGATCAGAAGGGGGGGGGGGCAAAATTGTTCAAAAAACCAAATAATCTTCCTAGATTAAAAAAAATGAATTTATTAAATCACTGACGCGTACTGACTTCTAGTTTGGTTTTGTTGTTTAACGTTGGCAAAGCAAATTGGAATTTGAAGCATAAGTTTAGTAATATAATACACTATCAAAATGAAAAACAAAAGATAAAATTTCTAATGAAGGTTCAACTTTAAAGTTTATTCTAATTCGTAAATACTTTTTAGTTTTTACAGATTTGAACCAACTTTGCAATGCTCTTTCTGTAGCAGCACTCAGGTGACCGTCAAGGCCTCGTGGGCCTCTTGTACTCATTTTTTTCTCCTGGTAAAAGTGTTATGAAATAATTAATTATATGCCACTTATTTATTATGTAAATGATATTTCGAAACAGCGTTTATTACGTATACATGAACAACGGAGAAAAGAAATCGAAGCTCAAATCTTTGACGTAACATTCCATTTCGTCCTAGATCAAACCAATGTCTGCTTTACGTTCTTTTTCCTGATAAATACACTGTGTTTTACAGCAATCAATCGTCAATCGGCGAAAGCTATTAAAAGTGAACTACTATGTATTATTATTCAGTTCAAATTGTGCGATTTATGATGTACTGCAACATGGCATTTTAAAAACACCGAACCGTGTACCTGTGGACATTTACAATTGAATGGCTGATTGGTGCCTCGTGGTATATATACTGATACAGTAGACGTAGGAAATGTTGTCTTTCAAAAAGTATTATAAATATCCACATCAAAGCTAGGTGTGTTCCTTTATGATTTATACGTGACTATAATACACAACAAGTTTTACTTTACTGCGCCTAATTATCTCGAGTCCATTAGTTCCATATAATAATGAATGCAGATCTGTCTTTCAAGCTTTTTTTAATGTTTGTGATTGGTTGTGTAATAATGAATGACTTTGCATATCTGAGAATTATAAAGTCTACTCGGAAAACCATTCCTGTTACTGTACAAACTTCTGCCATTCTGTTACATTACAAACGTCAGCCGTTCCGGTAAGTTTGAATCTTGTGCAAATATGTATCTATGTATTTCGTATTTGGCCTCATACATGCCACATTCCTGTTTACTCGACTATTCCTCGGGGACATTTAAAGGAGTTATTTCAGCTATTTTATTTTTTTCTGTAATGTTTAAAACATTGTTGAGCTTCAAACCGAAAGTTTGTCTATTTAGGTTGCGAATGATTCTGAAACTATCATTTTGGTTACATTGTCTAATTCTTATTTTTTATATCTTATATTTTTATTGATGATAACCTTCAGGTGAGGTATTGATGATAACCATATGTAGATAGGAAACATCTTCATGTCATTCGAGAGAGAAACCAATATAAAAAGCTGACTATCAATTCAATTCTACCCTATTATTTACCTTTCCTAGACTGCATTCGCACCACGGAACCATAGCGATTATATTGAGTAAATTGTAGTTTCAGAGACATAACCCATGTATGTGATGCTATCTAACCATATCAACGGTTTCATACGGTCATATGTCTTATTTTTCAACATTGTTTATAGTTGTAGGACTGTGGTTTGATGTAAAAATAAGCACAGGACGGAGGTGAATTAGGAAAACAATCAGAAACCTGTTACCCATAACAAATGAAGCGTGTTCTATATGCCATTTGGACAGTCTTCGTGCTGTCCAGTGAACCACGACGCAGTAATTAACGTTATTGTCAATACCGATAGGTATGGATCCCCAGATGTATTGCTATAGCCTGATATGGTGATCAGGAATTAGAAATGAACAATGTTAAGGTAGGTTAATACGATAACTAATGAGTCAATAAATTAAGACATTCTGAATTAATTAAATGTTTCAGCAATAGTGCAACCATTCTTCAAACGCTTACAAAGAATAAAGTGATATACCTTGCCACTAAAACGATCACGGAGGAACCCCTGACCACCATTACACGTATTTTGAGTTTGTCATTAAAATGGTCCTCTACAAAACCCTCATTCCTGCAATGCAGTGTCATGGTGCCTTATTTTCGTTATTGAGTTGTAAATAACTTTTTTCAAACAGAATGCTTCTTACTTGATGGTTACGCTATAGCTGTACATTTAAAATATTTCTGATTCATTTGTTTTATTCCGTGTGTTGTGGTAAATCATTGACATTATAATGCTCTAACATGTGTCCTGTGAATGGTTTGTTTGTTTGTTTGGGTTTTACGTCCCATCGACAACTAAGGTCATTTAGGGCCAAACTACAAGGCAGACATTTATATCAGGATATAAACAAGGACTGTATCTAAAAGATCAGTATAAGAAAAAGGCAAGTAAGAACTAAAACACAAATTGTAAATGCTGATTTAATATAAGGAGTTGCATGGGATAAAACAGTTTTTGCTAAAACACATGAGAAAACTCATGCACAATGTTTACGAAACGATGAGTTGCGTTGATATGAATATAAGATAAGATGAGAAAACGTTCATATTTTGTTAAAAATGCCGATCTCTTTGAGATAGTTTAAAATACGATTATGTCTCACGGCATGGAACAAAGTGTTCTAGTCAGAGACATCATAATACTTATCTAGTATGTGTTTAAAATCAATACAATGCAATAAAACATGCTCCATTGTGGGAGGAGAATCACATGCATTGCATGTAGGAGATCCTCCCGTCTCAATAGATACATATGTAGGACTGTGTAAAATATGTGTGTCCAATTCGGAGCCGAGAGAGAACAACTTCCTCTCTGCGGTCTCTCCGACTGGAAAGTTTAAGATTAAGTGTAGGTTGTGTTTTAAACAGTTTAATGATTGTTTCGGTGTACCACCTTTGTTGCCAAATGGTGTTTAATAGCTGACTGAATGTAAGGTTTGATGTCGGTGTAAGGTAGTTTCAAATCTGTTTGTGCTAGGCGAAGAGCAGTATTAGCTGCTTTATCGGCCTTTTCATTCCCCTTTATACCCACATGGCTAGGAATCCAGAGATGAGTAATTCGGTTTTTAGAAGATAATCGTAATGTTTGGATCAAAAGATTTTTTATTAATGTGTTTCTACCGATAGCACATGCTTCCGCAGAGAAAATGGAGGCAACATCCGGGCGTCGGATAGAGGAGCAGTGATTAGATGTACAACATATGCTGCCGCAACATTATCACCATCAGTGTAGATCTGAACATGGTCAGGGAAAGCCCTAATGCACTCCCGTAAGGAGGATTTATGTTCTTCGGGTAATGCACTGGATTTTGTCCTCACATGTAGAGATGAATTGATATAAGGTGTTTGAATGAGCCATGGTAGTACATCTGATACGGTGTACTCGTCAATGGTGTCGTTAATATTCTGATGCCAAATGTTGGTATGAGCTTTTGATTTTGTGTAAATATTTCTTGATGTTGTGGATTGAATACAAGGTTAAATGCGGGATTTTTGGGATTGGATTTCAGTTGAGCAGCATAATGTAAGGATAATTTCTTTCGTCGATCGTCTATAGATGGCATATTAGCTTCCTCTTCACATGCGTTGTTCGAAAAGCTCTAAGTGCGAGACACAGTCCCTGATTCTGTATAGGGTCAAGCATCTGTAGATAGGAGCTGCGAGCCGATCCATAGACAATCGAGCCGTAGTCAAGTTTTGATCTAATAAGTGCCCGGTAGATAAGTAGAAGCATTTCATGGTCTGCATCCCAATCAGAATGGGAGTGAACACGTAGAATGTTCAGCGCCTTCGAGCACTTATCCTTCAGATGTTTGATATGTGGATCAAAGGACAGTTTCGAATCAAATATTAGTCCAAGAAATTTAGTTTGTTCAACTACTGAAATTTTAATTCCATTGAGGGTGAGGTCAGGATCATTGTGTGGTTTTCGTTTTTGACAGAAGTGCATACAGACAAAAATCTTAAGCCATTTTCGTGAGCCCAATTTTGTAATTTGCCTAAACATTGTTGTAGTTGTCGTTCTATAGTGTGTATGGGTTTTTTTATCCGCAACAGATCAAGAAATCATCCACAAATAGAGACCCTTCCGTAGATTGGCCAAGACATTTGGTTATGCTGTTAATTTTTAATCCAAAAAGTGTAAAAGACAGGATACCACTCTGAGGGACGCCCATCTCCTGTGTTTCTGTTTCTAAATAAGTTAAACCCGTTCGAACTTTGAAATGCCTAACAGATATAAAATTTGAAATAAACTTTGGCAAATTACCACGTATACTGATATCATGGAGATCATTAATGATTCCACATTGCCAAGTTGTGTCGTCTAATGCCTTTTCAAGGTCAAAGAATACGACCACAAGATGTTCTTTCATAGCAAAGGCTTCTCGTATAAATTTTTCTAGTCTTACAAAGTGGTCTACCGTTCCCTGCGGTTTTTATAGCCGCTTTGCAAAGGATCTAAATATTGTTTGATTCCAGACACCAAAGTAATGTAGTATTTATCATACGTTCTTGAGTTTTACAAATGCAGCTCGTCAATGAAAAAAGACGATAGTTACGTCTACCTCTACCATCAGTGCCTGGGGAGCCCCAGAGGCTATTGTGACCGTTAAAGTCACCCATGATAATAAATGTATATTGCACTGGTAGATGTGCTACGATGTTACTCGTTCATCACAACTAAATGGAGTATTTGAATGAAAATATGTAAAACTGTTCTTTTTCGGTGAAGAGTTGCACTCATAGCAACAGATTGTAAGGTGGTATTTAGCTGAATGTGTCTGTGAGGGACGTTTTTTTGCACCACCACCGCCACACCACCTGATGCGCGGCCACCTGTTGTTGGAGATGTTGTGTATAGTGTAAATTGTCTGATATTGATGGTGTCTTTCAGCATTATTTCTTGATGGCAGAACATGGATGGGTTCTTTGTTTGTATAAGATGTTTTAGTTCATCTATGTTCACTTTAAATCCGCGTATGTTCATTGTATGATAGTGTTTGTCACTATGGTTCTCCCTGAGGATAGTTTGTCGGACTGACAGAACTTCTTGAAGTAGGTTATTTGGTGGCGATAAATGTGCTGTCACCAAACTCGCTGTCGTCCGAAAGAACATCATAGATGTTCCGGCCAAGGATAGGGTCATCTGATCCCTTACTGGGTTTGTTGATTAGTGCAGGGAGCCTCACTAGCTTTACCTTAGTGGTTTTAGTCTGCCGTTGCTCTTGCGGTGGTATATTTGCTGGTCGCTTGACGTTATCAGGGAGCTTTTTAACGTCAATAGACGGTTGATATAAAGCACTTCTATGATGGGCGGCGGTAACTTTTTTTTATTATGCTTGGTGTTTGAATTTGATGTTGTGTAAGTCCTGGAGACGCCGGTGGGATTGGTGTTTTAGCTCCAGGTGGCCCAACAGGTGGTTTTTGTTGTGGTTTATTTTGGGGTTTATTTTGCGGTTTAGGTGGACCCGACTTGAACCTTTTCTGTTCCCCCACGATTACTTTGCAGGCCTTAGTACCAGTAACGTCTTGGACATTATTGCCCCAAGCAACCTTATCCACTAAAGCCTGGACCGAGACGTGCAACAGTTACGCTCTGTGGTAACGTTGGTGTAGCGAACGTCAAAATGAAGGTGTGTGTTGGGACCAAGTTCCCACTCTTTCTGGTCATGATTCTTTTCACGTACGTGACAGGAATGCACTCCTCTTGGAAGTATGACAGTATGTCGGCCTCATTGTTATTGCGCAAGGACGGGCACCTGATTACCCCTTGCTACAATTTGATGACGAGTATGGTTTTACACACACACTTAGGCCGGCAAAACTGTTGGTTCCAAGGAGGTTCTCCGCTTGTTGCTTGCGGAAAACCTTTATTAGGAGATCACGTGTAGAGGACATGACCAGAAACTGCGGGAATGTGTTTGTTGTACCGTTTTTTGTTTGTTGATTTGTGGTTGGTTCCTTTTGGGGAGATTTTGGTTGTAGTTCATTTTTTGGAAGCCATTTTTCAGAGTTTAATACTATTCGCTATCTGCCCCCACCCACCTCGGAGCCCAACAGGGGGACACTCATGATGACACAGATATCCAGTGTCAAAGTGCCAGGGATATTTCGAACGAACAAAATTCAAATCAAGCCTGCGACAGCACGCTTGCAACATTAATAATTAATATTAGTCCTGTGAAAGAACACCCACAAGATTGATCATAATCAAGACAATTTTAGTTAAACTCGCGATTGACCCTAAGCCACCGCCTTCTTGGAAATATAGAAACCAATTGCAAGGGTTCGGCATTACCAGCCGATTGATAATACAGGACCCATATTACCTATTGTCTAACCGGAGTCTGAAGCCAAAGTAGTGTGTGGCAGTAAAAAGTAAAAAAGAACAAAACCTATTCAACCACCAGGACCTTCTTCCCCCGGATATGAGATGCAACCCACGGCAAACAGGTTGCTCAAATTTGAGCTACTGTGATATCACGCGGACACCCAGTCTCGGGACGTGGACCAAGCTTTCATGGAGACAGTCTGGTTTTAACCCAGATATGAGATTATCAATATCTGCCGCAAGTTGCCATATGCAATTTTGTCAATATATATATATAACTGAAGATTTCCATTACATTTAAAGCCATGTTATATTATTGTCAGGTAAACACTTGTCAATACAGATACATAGGCGTAATCGAATGCGCACTTCTTTACAAGTGTATTGACGTCGCTGTCAACGATGTATTGTTAGGCGGCAAACACTCCGTTAACCTAAACGTTGGTAAGGTTTAATGGAAATTGAAATATCAAGTATCAATGTATGCGAAATGATACACTATTTTTGTCACTTTAGTCTTTATTATTAGTAACTTTTTTGCATAACAACAATTATTTTACCAAATTTTATTTTATTGTCTAATTTTGATATGCATAATGCTTTTAAATGTTTTTCTACAAAGATTTCAAGCTAAAAAAATTGCTAAAAATGGATTTTGTAACTGCAAAATAATGGTAGTGGTAGCATATGTTGCAATTCTGAGAAGAAGAAAAACATGATTAAACATTTAATTAATTGCCATATTTTAAAGAAGACAACTACAATAAATTTTGCAAACATTCATAGATATAAAAAAACACATTAAGAAAATACAGCTTTGATTTATCCTGTATATGACAAAAACGACAAAATTCTCATTGAATCTAACATTTTTAATTAAATAAGTATCTTGAGCGGCAAAAACTAGAAACAAACACACTAACATACGTTTTTTCTTCAGATCTATGGTAGGAATTTCCATTTCCAAAAACCTATATGAGAAAAAAGTTGAATACAGGAAAATGCGCCATCGCAGAGGTATACATCCTGAAGTGAAATGTGAATAATGTGATCTGTGTTAAATGTACAACCCAGTGTAAAGGACTATACCAGTCAGCTAAAAATAAAACAATGGATTACAATATGTACGTATCTAGTCAGTGTCAACAGTAGACTATGTCAACAGTCAGTAAAATGTTCAGTGAGATGGTTCAGATTTATTGAACTTATCGGAAGCTGGTAATGACAGCCATAACAGAATGAAATTTACGATAAAATGACCTATATCACGATATTGAAGTTGATGCCTAATGGCTAGCCACTCGAGGTACTGTCACCTGTATCTAAAGCCAAAGGATTTCCATCAGGTACTTACCTATATAGCAACAACATTCCACGGTAACAACAAACTAGTGGTAGTATACTGGCTGTTTTACTTACAACATCCTGGAGATATTACTCATATTAATGTTTAAACAGTTAAACGTTGTGACATGGTAGTCCGGGATATCTGTATATGCGGAGCTACCGATTACGACAAAAAAGGTATGGCTGTAAAATAAAACATATTCATAGTGTCCTAACAACTTTTGTTAGAAAAAAGTAAGATGCTTGCATTGTGTTTTTGTATTTTCATTTTTTATCACAGTTTTGGACAAAAGAGAAAAGGTTCTTATCGAAAGTTGGTAAAAGAGGATAATTCAAATAATTTCCTGCATAGCTTTATCTAAAGTATAATCAATGCATAGTTAGTATGCATTTCTTTGAATAAAATAAGGTATATGTAACTACTTATTTTACGTACACTTTTTCTATTTTTTTTTCAGATAAAATATATTATTCAAAGATTTCGAAATTGCTTTATTTGTATTTTTCTCTCTTTCATTCGGGTCGTTCAAGATTTGTTTAAGCCAAATGAGCATTTTTGTTCCAAGATGAATGAACAATTTGTTCATGATGGGCAATTATTTGTGTGTCATGTATTCATTTTTCTACCATACACATAAACTTTTATATATCTACAAAGTGTATTTAGATCTACAACCTGCATAGGCAAGTATTCTATTTCTATCAATATAAAATATTTCATGTTATAAAATAACTAGGACGAATACCTATGGATATGACATTTTGTTTTTCTTTTTCAGAAATCTCCCTCATCACGGGACACTTATCTGTTACGGACACTGATTGTGACCTCCACACACTGGAAGAATAATGTCCTGTTTGGAAGACCTACCGAACACTACTGCAGTAGACGCGGAAGACTTCAGTTGTAAACTGGATTTGTCTAAAGCCGAGCTGCCCATCGTTCTGTTACTGACTCTAGTCATGAACATCGTGTCCATGGTGATAACTTACAAACTACGTCACGTTTTCCAGTCTAAAGACACCATGTTGGTCGCTACCCTCATCACCAACGACGCTGTGACGTCATTCATCTTTATCGTCATGTGGCTGGCTGGATGGGCATCGTGTGGATGTATAATGGTTGTTGATATATACTTCTGTTCATTTTTCGGCTGGATAGGGTCCGCTATGGTGATGTGGTCTGCCTGGATCGTGTCAGTCATGTCCGGGTGCAGATACCTCGCACTGGCGCGACCTTTCTTCTACCGGCAACACGTGAAAACTTTCCAACTGAAAGTGGTAATGGGCCTAACTTTGATCCTTACCCTGATTCAGTTCACTGGGCCGTTTTACGGCACGGCTGTGGTGTATGAGTACTACAGCGAGAACAAGATATGTGCGTACGACTTTGCTCCTGGACACGGCACCGCCTCCCACCGGTATATCATCCTTATGATTACCATAGAGGGGTTTATTCTCATGGGGTCGGTGCTCTTTTTCAACATATCTATTGTTATCAAGGTAAGGTATTGTTCAATATTCTTTGCCTACTATATTATTATACAATGTATAGACAGTATGACTGAGGCCTTACTAAATGTGAACATGTTGAATTGCCTTATATTTTGAGATATCATGCCCGGTATTTGTTTTTAGCTTAGAAACACACAGGACTACATTCTGTCGTGCATGTATACATGAGTGCACAGGAATTTCGGGACAGTAAGTATATATGCGATCCCAGAGGTTGAGATATAGTCACCACCAAAAGTAAATTGGGATCGATGAACTGGGCAACTTTTTAAATCAGCACTGGCAATATGCCAAGATATTAACAGACAACTGAACTGCGATATTGTACTGAGAGCTGTAGCGAATGAGCGCTAAATTTGACACAACTCAAAAGAAACCCCAAGTTTTCAACACACCGAACAAAACCTATTCCACTTTATACCAATCCGCAACAAATGTCCCAAACTTAAAATATTTGAATTTACGGTATAGAGGTTTTTTTTTTTTAAATAATGTGTAATTATGTAAATATAACAAATGGCTATATACCCCAGCCCCGTGATATAAAACTGCAGACGATTGAACTGAAAATGCAGACCATTGCTGCTTGTATTGTGTAACAGTATATCAAATATTATGACATTGGCTTACAACCATAGAGGGCTGTACATTGATACATATGATCACATTCAGATAAATCTGGATCAAATACAGTGACAATCCGTAATGTGATACGAATCGTGTGTACAGTTAATACCAGAATGTCCAGTTAGCCCCTCACTAGGACATATAGTGACGAAAGGTTTGAATTGATTGGATTTTGACAACGTAGAACAGGTCTGTAACCAAGAAACCTGGGTAGAAAAATGTACCCGGATGCTATTCCATATCTGTCACATACAGTTTTTATATCACACTGAGGAGGATCCTAAAAACATAAATTATCCATTTTGTCCATATTTCGTACCTTTACATATTTCTGTTGGATAATCCGGGATATGTTACCTGAAATACATTGTATGAGATACGGCGATAAATGATTTCGTTGTCCTCCTGTGATAGGCAGAATCGTGTAGGCGGTAATCCACAAACTAACGTTGCATGTCTCCTTCATGTTAAATATATATATTTTACTTGGTTATATGAAACTAATTCTAAGGCATCAGGAAATGTGGATTTCTTTTACTTCAATATTAATTTCAAGCTATTAATCTCCCAACGACAGATTTACGAGGAAATCAATAGGAAGAACAGGTCTTAATTAGTCTATACAGGTAAGTGTTCAATTATCGTCTGATTCAGACAGGATATAGGAACAGACATAGACTAGAATTACATTACTCACATACATATATATTAGAGAATGAAGGGACCATCAAACTGGTTCGTTACATTGCCCCCTAATTTGAGCTATAACGGCCACTGATTGGAAGTTTCAATGTGGAAGGTATTGTCTAATATGGTAATTCTCATGGATGATATCGATGAAAATATGGTAATATAGACAGATATAATTTACTTAAAAATAATTAATGCTAAAAAATCACTACGAAATGCACCTCATTTCAAAACGTCAAACCTAAAAAAAGGTTGGATTTTTTGTTTTTGTAACTATGTTTCATATTATCCGAAATTCTAACGACAATATTACAACATACCTTTGTTGAAATCAATAAGCTGGTTGTCATATGTAAAAGTCTGGATGACGGGCCTGAATGGCGTGTCACTGTGGTACCTACACTAGTAGTATCAATATGTAATAGTGTAGTATATATACAGGACATGTAACTAGGGTTGGGTCATCTTATGGCAGGGTCACAGTTTACAAGACTTGTATAAATTGTATAGGGGACAAGTTTTGCAAGACATATGTACATTGAAAAAGAAACAGAATCAGACATAGAATCATATACCGCCTTATGTTCTCAAGAACACGTGATAATAATAGATTGGACCAATAACACATTGTACACGTTGTTGGAAATAAATTACAATTACTTTATTTGATCACATAAAACTTGACATGATATATAATGTATGTAAGTCAAACATGATTTCGTTCTTAATTCATGAAAATGTTGCTACAAGGAGCTATACACAATCGAATAATATATCCACACAACGTCAAAAATACTTGATAGTTGAGAGAATTAAACAGACATCAGAAATACTCACTATAATGAAGATAATTAAACCTATGTGTATTAAACCTGTATCAGTTTGTCTTGATAACCGCGGCGGTAGTATCAAAAGGTGGATGAGTGATGAGTTTATTGAACAGTTTATTGTTACAGTCACGTATGATAGAAGTCGTATTACGCCCTCTCCTCGGGTACTTACTCACGCTCATGTCGTGCTATCCTCACCTTACAATGATACTAGGGTGTTACCAGCCAGGAATTCAATAACACTTCTCTGTGGAACACTGTCCATTTTTCGCTTTTAGAATAACGTGTCAGTACTCTGTGATAAGCTGTCTGCATAGACACTATACTATTTGATGGATAACAAGAATCCATGATGAAGTATACAAATGATGTTGGATGCGGTTGAGTGACAGCTGAGGTGGCGCTCTGATTTACATACGGATATGACTATTTCTGTGTCCGACTCTGGTATCCCGTGTGCAATTCCTCCCGGGAACATGCTGCAGCATTACACCAACAGTGTTGTCGTTAGGATACAAAAACGAAATAGTTGTACATCATCGTTAGGGTATGATACAGTTGTACACGTAATCATACTCAGATAGTACTGAGAAGGCCACAATGACAAACGTCACAGAAACTTTTGACAATGTGACGAGGGCAAGACCGTTGTCCGAGGACATGAATGACCCCGGTGTTGATATCGACTGTGTGTTAGACCTTACCAAGGCCGAGCTACCAATACTCCTAGTCTTATGTCTGGTCCTCAACGGCGTGTCTATTGTGATTCTGGTGAAAATTAAGTCAGACATTTTCGGAATTGATTACCTTCTTGTGTTGACGCTTGCCATTAACGACTTTGTGACGGTGGCGCTGTTCACCGTGATGTGGCTGGGCGGGTGGATCCGCTGTCAGAACCTCCTGAACACTCACCTGTGTGCCTTCTTTGGATGGTTGGCCACCACCATGGTGATATGGTCAGCCTGGGTAGTGATCATCATGGGTGGATGTCGCTACCTGGCCACTGTGAAGCCCCTTTATTACCGCTCCTCTGTGACCCGGGGTAGAGTCGGGGTAGGACTCGGGGTCACGTTAGTATTCACACTCCTACAACTCACTTTCCCCTTTCTGGGACTAGCTGCCCCGTACGAATTTTATACCGAAAATAGAATCTGTGCCTACGACTTCAGTGCAGGTATAGCAGGGTTATCGCACCGAGTAATTCTAGGTGTGCTAGCCTCCGAGGGACTCCTGGCTACCGTTGTTATCATGTTCTTTAACATCAGAATTATTTACGTGGTGAGTAGATTGGTTGGAGTTACAGAATATATTTATTACGTAGATTGTACCCTAAATTTATATTATACCAAATTATAAATTGGATTGTGATATGTTTATTGCTACACAAAACATGTGCTGATATAATCATATAACAATGTTTAGTTTGAGTTTTAATATTGTAGGTTCTATTACGTGCAAAATAATGTATGGTATTAAAGTTAAATGCGATGCAATAAAATTCAGGACAATGAAATTATTTGTAAAAACAATCTGCTGTTTCTTATACTAACAGATAAATATACAGAATTGCATTTAACTATGTAGTCTTGAGTCATAACTAATTATGTAATTTTCATAACAATAAAAAGCATAGTCGTATAAGCATTAAACTATCTTCCTATATTTACACTTGCTAGGCTTGGTCACTATACGCTAATACTAGCCGATTTTGTTTACCATAACTGCATGGTAACATTGAACTTTGAACTTGCGTAAGGAAATGTTCTGTGCAACGTAAAAGGACTACTTTTTTTAAATAGAAACACATGGCTTTGTTTACATTTTGACGCAACATTACGTGTATATTGTTGTTTTTCATAGAATTTTGGAAAAATGTAAACAATATATACATGTTTTATATTTATATATGATTCAAACAATTTTTAAATTAACAATTGTATAAAAAACGGAAAAATATCCCGACCGGGGCGACGTGCTTTCATTTTTGTTAAAAATGATGGGTGTCAAATGTAAACATTACCTCTGTGCCTATGTTCGTCCTACGATCGAGCCTTTGGGGTGGACGGGTGTGAGACCCTCTGATAGAGGTCAGTTATAAACATATCCTGTTGTCTTTGTTCTTTGAGTATTTAATCATGTGTATTATAAAACATGCACCGCTAATAATCCATGTGTTGACAGTTCCGCGTCACCACAAACACATTGTATCCATCGAACACTTAAAGTAAATTTGTTTCATCTATCGATGGCGTTATGGATCTAAGCGTAGATTATATAATCACATGGCTCCCAAGGATGTAATACCGTCAAGTCAGACGACATCTCAAACACATTGAGCTACTTGAAAATCGGTGTTTTGACAACTTCGGCAAACTAAAGTGTGTAAGCGTGCGTCAGCTTCGCCTCACTGCACAATAACGGTCACCGAGTTCACACATGTGGCCGTGTACAAATTCTTTATGTTATTACGCTATATATTAACTTTTAGCAAAATTGAATATATATTTAAAATTCTGATCTGAATAATAAAATATTCTCTGAAATTTACTTTGTTTGTCATGTTTATTTTACACTAAAATATTGAACTTTTTTGTCGTCGCGGATGAATAATTCTACCTTACGTGAAGCGTCATCATTCGCTGTTCATTTGAGTAAGCTCCTCCCACTTTTGACCGACTTTTATTGA
This sequence comes from Argopecten irradians irradians, assembly GCA_004382745.1. NCBI lineage: Eukaryota > Metazoa > Mollusca > Bivalvia > Pectinida > Pectinidae > Argopecten > Argopecten irradians. Next base: position 2,009,059 of record SAYR01023244.1, on the reverse strand, counting down.
ATAATTACGTCACTTTCAAATGACGATTTTATTGCATAAAATATAAATAAAAAGTCGTGTGAGTGTAAATAGGGATTGGATTTCGTTTTTATGTTAACCATGCTTCAATATGGCGCGTTAGCGCCCCATAGAATATATTCTTAGAGGAATTGCTCCATACAAGCATGGTTAACATAAAAACGAAATCTAATCCCTATATGGCATCTATAATCTATATAGATGCCAGAGCTGTGCAGACAATATTCATAATGCGCACTAGTGCATTATGATATGATTGTCTGCAAAGCTCTGGCATCTTTATAGACCATAGATGTCATAGGAAGAAAGTTTAATGCCTATATTTACATTATCAACTCATTTTGGGTCTCTGCATAAACATTGTTTAAGCTAGACCAGGAAAACCGTTTATTAACGACGATTTAATCCACGAGATGGAACAGCCATTTTGACTGTGATCAGTTGACGTCAACACGTCAACATTAGTGACGTCATAATGGTCACGTTTTGGGTGTCAGTTATACCCTCATATGCTTCACTTTGCCTTGGTTAGTTTATATAGTAGAAGTGATACGTCTACTACATTTATCTCTACACTATGGTAACCGACAATATGTATGTACACTTAATCAATTTTTATTATTGGCAGTCACACAAAACCAACCTTCTAATGTATATACTTTCTTTCTTTCCTTCTCCTAAATAATTTGATAATCACGTAAAGTTATATGTTTCGTAATTTTCGTAATTTTCATAGAGACGATCCAAGAACAGATGTTGATATGTTATTCACTACCAAAAGTTACCGACATTTTTAGAATTGCAATACTAACAATGCAAATTGTTTTAATTTTGCAAAGTCAAATAAAAACTCAAAATGAATTTTAGCAGTACTAACAAAGATCATGATATTTACGTCTACATTGTTGTAAAATGTGTACACACGGTCAAACTAAGAAGCCAAGTTGTTGACTACAAACTCATTTTACATTTTACAGTGGTATTATTTTTTATATTATAAAATGACTTCTTCAGATAAATTTTCATCTGCTCATACAAAACAAGAATTATGATAGAGCAATAGTTGTTGCATCTTATGTTTATAAAGCATCATGCTTGATTGTCCATTTAAATAATGATCATAGCATAGTTTAATTAATCAAAACGTATGGTTGTCAATAGATGAATGAAGAAAAAAAATGTTCACCCAGTTATGGAACATAAAAAATTACAATCATTGATATGTACAATATCACCTGTAGTAACCGTACAATCACCTATGGTAAATGTACAATTACCTATATAGTAATTGTACAATCACCTATAGTAACCGTACAATCACCTATGGTAACTGTACAATCACCTATTGTAACTGTACAATCACCTATTGTAACTGTACAATCACCTATGGTAAATGTACAATTACCTATAGTAACTGTACAATCACCTATAGTAACTGTACAATCACCTATTGTAACTGTACAATCACCTATAGTAACTGTATAATCACCTATAGTAACTGAACAATCATCTATAGTAAATGTACAATTACCTATATAGTAATTGTACAATCACATATAGTAACCGTACAATCATCTATGGTAACTGTACAATCACCTATTGTAACTGTACAATCACCTATAGTAACTGTATAATCACCTATATTAACTGAACAATCATCTATAGTAAATGTACAATTACCTATATAGTAATTGTACAATCACCTATAGTAACCGTACAATCACCTATGGTAACTGTACAATCACCTATTGTAACTGTACAATCACCTATTGTAACTGTACAATCACCTATAGTAACTGTACAATCAGCTATAGTAACTGTATAATCACCTATAGTAACTGAACAATCATCTATAGTAAATGTACAATCACCTATAAAAACTGTACAATCACCTATGGTAAATGTACAATTACCTATATAGTAATTGTACAATCACCTATAGTAACCGTACAAGCACCTATAGTAACTGAACAATCATCTATAGTAAATGTACAATCACCTATAATAACTGTACAATCACTTATAGTTACTGTACAATCACCTATAGTAACCGTACAATCATCTATAGTTACTGTACAATCACCTATAGTAACTGTACAATCACCTATAGTTACCGTACAATCACCTATAGTAACTGTACAATCACCTATAGTAATTGTACAACCACCTATAGTTACTGTACAATCACCTATAGTAACCGTACAATCACCTATAGTAACTGTACAATCACCTATAGTTACTGTACAATCACCTATAGTAACTGTACAATCACCTTTAGTAACCGTACAATCACCTATAGTAAATGTACAATCACCTATAGTAACTGTACAATCACCTATAGTTACTGTACAATCACCTATAGTAACTGTACAATCACTTATAGTTACTGTACAATCACCTATAGTAACCGTACAATCACCTATAGTAACTGTACAATCACCTATAAAAACTGTACAATCACCTATAGTTACTGTACAATCATCTATAGTAACTGTACAATCACCTATAGTAACCGTACAATCACCTATAGTAACTGTATAATCACCTATAGTAACTGTACAATCACCTATGGTAACTGTACAATCACCTATAGTAACTGTACAATCACCTATAGTAATTGTACAATCACCTATAGTATTACGATAAGTGCTATGTTCCGGGATTGTAATCAAGATTAAAGAGAGAAGAAACGTTTACTGCCCTCGAATACATCTTAAAGCTGAAACTAATTAAAAGTTAAAACATTTGTAAATATAATCAGATCCCCCGGGTGCTGTTTTCATGTACGACTTATTGATTGTAAACCCTTGCCATTATCAACCTGGATATATAAAGGTGTCTCAACCACCGGATATACAAGTCTAAAACGTCATCTACGCATGCAACAATTTCAAATATGACAAAGTAAAGCCATTAGTAAATTCGTGTGTAGATGATGTTCTGTTTATAGACTTCTGTGATCAGGTGAATCACGACTTAGTGGTTCATGTCACAAGGTTGACTTAAGGGACATATCTATTTGCCTTTTCTACAGATAAAATCTCTACAAATGGGACCATCATCCTCATCACACAATCGGCTATATAATGATACCTTTACATGTCTATATTTTACTCCAACAAATTTCATGTTTCAAATGTGTTAATTTAAAAGTTATATGTGCCGTAACTGGGCCAAAAACTTTGACATGGTATTTTTTTTCTAACACTGTAAGTTATGATGAAATCAGCTGTGAAAACCATTCTAAGTCACATACATACATGTGTGATGCTTTAAAACATTTGCAACATCACATAATTAATGCACTGTAACAGTTTTTGTTTTTCTGCTTTTGTATGTTTAGATGAAAACGTATCAGCATTGACTTCATGATCTGACTATATTTACGTTTTGCACTATAGACGTAGAAATAATGATTTTTGGCAGTACTGCTAAAATTCATTCTCAGCTATTATAAAATTGTAAAATTATTGTTGGTTTATTTGCTCACTTAATATTCCTGTTTCATCATAGTGGGTGAATGATTATTACTATATTAACATGTTTTCAAATGTTACAGAATAAAGAATTATTTACATTTAGTACATAATCATGGACGCTAATATTTTAAGTATATCAAGCAATGCATGCATGTAGGCGGAGCCTGATCAGCTGTACAAAAGGACTTGTTACACCTTCCATTGGATTTTGCCCACGAAGCAATTTAACAAAACCCATGTGCATTTTGTAGTACTATGACAGAGAACCTGTAAGATATATTTAAAAAATTCAAAAGGCTCCAGGGGCCTGTGCTAGGGATGATTTAATGTTGCCTTCCTGAGGTGTACACCAGGGTTCCTTTTTTGGTCCAAAACTATATGAAATTAATATTCACTTTTGTAAAACGATATCATATTCTGAAAGTATATATTCGACAAATTTTGACTGAATATGTGTGGCTTTAAAATAATAAAGGATAAAAAATAGGTTAACATAAAGACATTCCCCCTTCCATTCCATACTTAAATATAAATTTAACTAAACTGTTTGTCTTTTGAAACTAGATTTTATATAAGACTGTACAGAAAAAAATAATAAAGAAAAAAAGAAATAATAAAGATAAAAAAAATAATATAAAAACAAAGTTAAAAATTAAGTTTCTGATTCCACTAGGTTATCGTATAGTCCAGCAAATGAAATATTTCTAACATCAAAGGTAATATGTTGTTAGTTTTTGCTACATGCATAGCTCTTTAGACTAGTGTTCTCTTTATTTTCTATATTTTCTGACAGTTCCAAAATGTGTTCAAGGTCTTCTAAGTGTTCGTAACAGAGATAGCATTTATCAGTATCCGTTGAATATTTAACAAGACGCGGAAAGTTCCTTTCTTATAACATTTAACGGTTTTCTTTCTTATATAGATTCTGACTTTTCAGCATCAAATACTTTGAGATTCAGTAGTCTTTCTTATATTATATCTTACTTTGAACGGTAGATTATTTCAGACAAAATGTTTTGGTTTTTTTAGATAATTTGAGATTTATTGATCTTAATATTATATCCATGTTCTAATCAGGGAATAGATGCATTCCTATTAGTCTATATATAAATGCTACTCTCTACACTTACTAAAACAGTCTTTTGATGTCAGTAATAAAAGCCGTTAGAGACGATCCGCAAAACACACGGATTTGTCAGGATTATCAAACAAGTAACAAATTGCGCCTGTGTCGTATACCACTGTGTCAGTGATTAGCTATACAGACTGATTTCATCGATCGACGGCCTCTGTCATTCATTAGCGACTAATGCATCACTTAATATCTTATAGTACAGTACTACCAATGTCCACTTTACATTGGTATTCGCTTTGTGTTTTGATGTCACTGACACTACTAAGATGACTGTTGGCACGTGGTTTCCATGGTAATAATTTTATTGATCTACATTATCCTGGTTATTTAAGATTTATGAATGATGACAGAAAATTCTGGATTAAGCTTAAATGTCAGATTTCAAGTCATCAACAAGCTGTCACTGTCTAACCGGACACTTGAACACATAATTAATAGTTTCACAAATTGCCATCATACAAGACCATACATATAACTCCGTTCAACTAACCATTTTGAGTAACCGAGAGCTATTGTCGAATTGTTTACGTTAATGTTGGCGTCCGTATACCCATACCATTGACATCATTGGCATGTGCTCTGAACTAAAAATATAAAAGTTTAATAACAATATAAAGAATATGCAAATGGAAATGTTCATAGCACAGTGTTTTCGAATCGATAAGAGTCAACTCGACGATTTCGAGCGAACTTGATCATACGATGCCAATTATTGCCTCCATTGTTAATCCGCTTGATGTCCAGATGGTATTTTTACCAAGTCTTTCGTGAAGAGATAAGAACCATTAATAGCCAAAAATATTATCAAACACTGCATAGGTATATAGCGTCCAATATCAAAGAGTCAATCTTGAATTACCGACGTCTCATCGTAGCCTAAATAGATGGCTATAGGGATGTTGAGAGCTCTACCATATCATTCAGTTCGTTTCCTTGTTTGTTCTGTTTATCTAAATGGCATCTTCTGCGACCACATCAGCACCGAACAACAATACAGAATAATATTATTCTATAGATGCAGAGTGAACCTCACCATAATGTGAACAGGTTTGAAGGCCCACTACCTTTCCGAAACGGTTTTTGATTTTTAAAATGGGAAAGTAAAACGAGAATGATAATTTTGTAGAGTCGCCGTCGTCCTAAATACCGCGCTGTAATTGACTATCACTGCACCAGACGGCAAAACTCCACGGTTATCAAACATTACGCAGGAAATCTTGCATATTTTTTTTGTTGTAATCTGAGGCAATCGGTATATATATTTTCTGATGTTATTAATGTTTTTAAGAAACCTTTTTGTTTTGCTCCGAAAAAAGTAATGGGCCTTTATTGATAACTTCCGAGTATGTCCTCACTCGAAAGTGTCCAGCATCTAAGAAAGAGCATCATTTTTGTAAATATATGATTATTTGTCGATCATCATGTCCGAATACAAGTCCAGAACAATAATCCAGCCGAGAGGTACTGATTATAATACAACAAACATTGCCATGTATTTCGATGTAGACGTCTGCAATGCTACTTTGTAATATCACTATTCGATTTCTTCATATTGATATGTTCTACTTGACTCATCTAACATTGATCCTAAACGATGTTGATTCCTTCTACTTAAATATCAAAGCGTGGATCATACTGTACTTTGGTGTATTCTTCTGGAGATCTCTAACGGTGATCATAAACTATTTTGATGTATTATACTAAAACATCTACGCATTGATCATATTATGCTCTGATGATTTTACTTGAAACATCTAACGTCGATTATGAAATATTACAAAAATACAATGTTTGGTGTATTTTACTTCAACTTTCTTACATTGAATATAAAATGATCATGTATGCTGAACATTGATTTTTGCAGCTACGCCGTGTGAACGTCGTTCGGCCAGAGCCTACACAGACCAGGACCGAGATGACGACATCTAATATTCAAACCAAGAGAACGGCCTTCGCTAATGTCACCAAGGTCGTTTCGGCTGTTTACTGCATTTGCTACGCACCATTTCTGGTAAAAAAAGCTTTATATTATTTTTTTATCTCTAGTTCCCGTCAACATTAATATTCCTATCTACTCCATCAGCTTTACCCGAACGTGAAGATGATTACTTAAAGCCTCAGTCAAATTGAGATGGATTTTGGCAACTGAATGTGTACAAGTGATATGATACAAATATATAAAATAGATGAAATTCACAATTTATGTTGTGATATTTAACTTAATATCTAGATACCTTTAATTAATATTTCAGATCCGCCTGTTGTATGACGTCATCGATAATACGCCACACCAGAACGACCTACGTCACTCAGTGTCTATGACGTTGCTGTTTATGAGCCCGTTACTAAACCCTTTAGTGTATGTGGCCTGTAACAGGCGATACAGGGATTATATAGTACGGACGTTTAAGAGTGTCTGCAAAAGAAAAGACAGGTCAGCATCCATTAATTCAGGACTCGGTACTCAGACGACTCGCGCCTGAACACTTTATAGGTGTAAATTCTTAGCAGATGCCTCGTGTGTGGCGTCAAACCTTGGAAAAAATACCCCCCCTTAAAGGTTGTATGGCTGCTCATACCTTATCACTGTACCAAATATCAGTAACAAAGCCACTGTCCGAGGCAACAACACCACTGTCCGATGCGTCAGAGGTTATAACAAATAATGCCTTTTGGGGTGTCAAAAGACTTCTCTCAGGTTACCACAGTCCAAAGCGTCAAAACCTGTGATACAGGCTCCAAACCATGACAGAAATAACGTCATTCGATGCGACATAGTTACATTAATGCTACTCGTGCGGACATATACCAAAGACCAATGTCAGAGGCGTCATGATTTATAACAAAGACCACCGTCAGAGGCGTCAAGATATGTAACAAAGACCGCCGTCAGAGGCGTCATGGTTTAAAACAGAGATCACCGTCCGAGGCGTCAAGATTTGTAACAAAGGCCAACGTCCGAGGCGTCATGATCTAAAACAGAGATCACCGTCCGAGGTGACAAGATTTGTAACAAAGGCCAACGTCCCAGGCGTCAAGATTTGTAACAAAGGCCAACGTCCCAGGCGTCAAGATTTGTAACAAAGATCACCGTCGTGATAACTACCACGGCGACATAAGGACTTAGAGACTTATGTGTGACCATCGACCAAAGCGTCAATACTTGTTAAAATGATAACCGAATTAATTCCGTGCTGGTTCATTGTGCTCAGACGCTACAAGTACGATTTTCGTCATATAAAACCTGTAGTCAGAGTACATATCGCTTTGTCGTGATTTTCTGACGATGCGTCATGATGTCGTTCAACAAACGCTCGACCGTAACTGGGGTCACGCGTCAGAAATCCGTACTACTTGTTTTCATTTTACTAATAATTGTGCAACGGTTCCTGTCGTTTTTACTGGAATTAAAGTTGTTTACAACTGGTGGTCTATAAAGAAATAATATAAAACAATTTATACTTACAACTTTAAATGGACATGAACCTAAATAAAACAAGTAAATTTGAGTAAAATACATATTTACGACGTGTCAGATACCTTACTAAGTAATATATATAAGTTATTGTGCAAATGTGTCAAATAAAATAATTATAATGGAAATTCCATCTTTCTGTATTTTGAACCGGCCCGGTCGAATTTTGTAACGATAGAACTTTAGTGACCTCCCACAATGCACTGCACATATGTAAACGAAATGGTGGGTCAAATACGTGGGTGAAACGAAAACAAACGAATTCTGATAGAAAACAGTGTACGTCAAGAGTCAGTAACGTGCGCGATTGGGAAAGTAGGTAAATATAAATGGATCGCTGAAATGCAAGAGACGGGAGCAACTTTATACTTGCGTGATGTACATATGTGCAATAAGTTCTCCCTTCGCGGTCCCCTGTCGAATGAAAAGTCTCGTTTGACTTTTGACTTATCATTCTTACGCCATAAATACAAATAATTTTATAACATATGGCTTAAACCATCGTAAATTAGAAAATAATCTTAAAATGAGGAAAATTAATATTCCTTGTCATGTCAGCAAGTTTGTTGGTCAGTATAACCTCCCTTTCGGCCAGCTTTCGTTTTATGTTCCAAATATAGAATATGACGGTCTAATCTTATCATTTTTGAGGTAGGTATTCCCCACGTTTTCCTGTCATTTTAGATAACCAATCGTTGTAATAAGATATTCAATAAACATCTGAAAACCATATCTAAGCATACAGAATAAATTATTTAAGGTTCACGTCCCTTTAAAATAGAAAGCCAGAAGTGAGATGACGTAGACAGGTGTAATAAGGCACCAAGCGTGCAAAGCAGGTGCGAGTTTTAATTGCTGAGTTGCGTTCCTGCTGATGTCCATATTACTTTGGACTGGTCCGGCCACTTTGTGCAAATACCTCACATTCCACAGGACATATACACTGACAGGATCACACGTAAACAACACGTCACACACACAGGGACTTAACGCACACATACACAGTACATAAATATACGTTATTATCATGTGATTTATTGGTATATAAGCCCTAGATTACAAATATTCAATGATTTTTGTTACACAACCAATGAAAGGTTCATATGTCATATTTCGATGTTACAAGTTCACAAGTTTTTATTTCATTCAAATGCATAACACACATATCGGGAACAGTATAATCATTTTTATTATTATGACATGGACATGCATAGGGTGGCAGATATAAATATTTCAGTCAATACACTAATGTATTTATATTGATACTGCTGTAGGCAACATTCTTAGGAAACACCAAAGTACATTGCACAAATCACCAAAACTGCAAGCGATCTTTAAGCAGCCACCGATCCTGGCTTTCAGAAGAGATGTGTCAGTCCATCATAAAACAAACCGTGTGATGGGGTCATACTCTGTGAAGGACTGTATCTGTCGGACATGTACAATCATTATTTTTATGACATCATAATACTTGTTATGTCATGATGTCTATGACGTCATAATATCTATGACGTCATTGCTGCTATGGCTTTTCAGATTTTTGAGCCGCCACCATTTTTTTGTTATTTTGCCTTGGTTTTTTTGTAAACGAACGAAAAAAATATTTTTAAAAAGACAAACTTTAACACTAAATCATTTGATCTCTTATTCCATGCAATATTTGTGAATACCTCAACCCATTTTTGTCAGTTTTGGGGTTTGGATACCTTTCTCTTGCTAGCAAAATTGGTGAGGTCTATGAGAACCACGGAAGACACACGTAAGAAAGACAGTCGCCAGAAGTTCAATACCCTGGGAGGAGGGACGGTCGTCATTCGCACTGTTTAATTTTCTCCTCCATGCTGATGTACATGTAGCTGTCTTCGTAACCACCATTTCACTTTTTGATTTTTGTACTATAGAGTTATAAGTTCCTCAGAAGTTAAATTCTCAAGTGGATTTTGTCGTTCACAGCAAGTAGTGGAACAATTCAGAGTAGTATTATCGACAGAAGTCACACTTGTGTTGATTGATAGAGAATGCGGACACATGGAAGTGGATGTCCGGGTTGCTGGAGAACTCTGTAATAACAGGTAGTGACATGATACAGGCATTAGTGTAGTCTATTGGAACAAATATAAATTCTAAAGGTAAACTTATGTTTAACTTAAGCAATATCAGAAAAAAAATGACATAAAATAAATCAAGATCAGATAAACAGTTAAAAAGAGTCAAATCCTCGTAAGCCTGTCTAAATGAGACTGTCAAAGTCAGATTATGTAAGTCAGACTGGCTAAGTAAACCTACCAAAGTCAGCCTGTGTAAGTCAGACTGGCTAAGTAAACCTACCAAAGTCAGCCTGTGTAAGTCAGACTTTGTAAGTCAGTCTGTGTAAGTCAGACTTTATAAGTCAGACCGTCTAAGTCATCCTGTCTAAGTCAGCATGTCTAGCCAATCTGTATAAGTCTGACTGTGTAAGTCAATCTGTCTAAGTTATACTGTCTAAGTTCGGCTCTCTAAGTCAATCTGTCTCAGTCACACTTTCTAAGTAAACCTGTCTAATTCAACCTGTCTACGTCAATCTGCCTAAATCAGCATGCCAAGTCAGCCTGTGTAAGACAGACTGTCTAAGTCACACTGTCTAAGAGAGAATGTGATAGTTATGCTGTCTTAGCCAACCTGTCTAAGTCAGCCTGTGTAAGACAGACTGTCTAAGTCACACTGTCTAAGAGAGAATGTGATAGTTATGCTGTCTTAGCCAACCTGTCTAAGTCAGCCTGTGTAAGACAGACTGTCTAAGTCACACTGTCTAAGAGAGAATGTGATAGTTATGCTGTCTTAGCCAACCTGTCTAAGTCAGCCTGTGTAAGACAGACTGTCTAAGTCACACTGTCTAAGAGAGAATGTGATAGTTATGCTGTCTTAGCCAACCTGTCTAAGTCAGCCTGTGTAAGACAGACTGTCTAAGTCACACTGTCTAAGAGAGAATGTGATAGTTATGCTGTCTTAGCCAACCTGTCTAAGTCAGCCTGTGTAAGACAGACTGTCTAAGTCACACTGTCTAAGAGAGAATGTGATAGTTATGCTGTCTTAGCCAACCTGTCTAAGTCAGCCTGTGTAAGACAGACTGTCTAAGTCACACTGTCTAAGAGAGAATGTGATAGTTATGCTGTCTTAGCCAACCTGTCTAAGTCAGCCTGTGTAAGACAGACTGTCTAAGTCACACTGTCTAAGAGAGAATGTGATAGTTATGCTGTCTTAGCCAACCTGTCTAAGTCAGCCTGTGTAAGACAGACTGTCTAAGTCACACTGTCTAAGAGAGAATGTGATAGTTATGCTGTCTTAGCCAACCTGTCTAAGTCAGCCTGTGTAAGACAGACTGTCTAAGTCACACTGTCTAAGAGAGAATGTGATAGTTATGCTGTCTTAGCCAACCTGTCTAAGTCAGCCTGTGTAAGACAGACTGTCTAAGTCACACTGTCTAAGAGAGAATGTGATAGTTATGCTGTCTTAGCCAACCTGTCTAAGTCAGCCTGTGTAAGACAGACTGTCTAAGTCACACTGTCTAAGAGAGAATGTGATAGTTATGCTGTCTTAGCCAACCTGTCTAAGTCAGCCTGTGTAAGACAGACTGTCTAAGTCACACTGTCTAAGAGAGAATGTGATAGTTATGCTGTCTTAGCCAACCTGTCTAAGTCAGCCTGTGTAAGACAGACTGTCTAAGTCACACTGTCTAAGAGAGAATGTGATAGTTATGCTGTCTTAGCCAACCTGTCTAAGTCAGCCTGTGTCAGTCACCCTGGCTGCGAGATTTCCTATTTCAATTTACCCGCTTCATGCGTCCATATATCTTGCGTTTTTCGTCACACATTTATTGCACACAATACGTACAAAGTATACGTATAATGGGTTATTTAAATTTAATTTGAAAATTCTGAATATGTATCAACAAAATGTGGATTTCAACACCACTGTCCGATAGTTCTGAAAATCACGAAGAAAAAACCCCAATGTTTTCTAAATGCATGTGTTTGTTTTTTCATTAAAATGAATATATATATATATATATATATATATATTGTTAAGAAAATACAGTCAAACCTGTCTGCAACGGTCACCAAACGGTCAAATAAATTGGCCTTTTAAGGATCTTAAAACAAGAGTTTTATGATGTCCGCCTTTTTGGTCCCAGAATGTGGTAATATCAAGCACGTAGTTTTACAGCAATATGTAATATGAATAAGAAATAAATTTTCCTACCTCAATATCATCCTTATACGGTTCCAGTCGTGTTATTCCTACTATATGTTTTTCTAACATGACAGGATAGATGTCCCCCAAACGGTTCATTCCTGGATCTGACGATGACTGTTTTCTCCGAGTTTAGTATGACAGTGGTGATTGCTATACCCCTATATAACTAGTTTCTTTATAAACTTTATTAACAAAAATGTCAATAAATGAACTGTTCCGTCGAGCGGTCCAAAAAAAAAAACCTGTTAAAATGTGCTGTTGGCCCGGAGTGACGTCACAATGGGGGTATAACAAAACAGTTATCGACTGGGTTTTCGGGCAACAAATCATTTGTTGGATCCTCAAACAAACTCTTGCCCTCGGTCTTCGGCCTCGGGCAACAGTTTGTCTTCGGGTTCAACAAATCATATGTTGCCCTCAATCCCAGTCAACAGCTGTATGTATACTGCGAACCCAGTTGACGACACATTTACCCAGGACACATTGTCATCAGTAAACTGGGCCGCGATTTCCTCAAGGTCACCCAGCTTAGCGACAAGCCCGACCTGACAAGGTGTGTACAGGGATGGAGTGGGAGAAACGGCATAGGCTGTACTGTATAGCATCATCGGTGTTGGAAAGTACAATGATGAATTTTGATAAGATGTCTTCGACATCACAAAATGAGCCACTAGAATAGTATGACTTGCAGAAACATGACAGAAAGGACATTTCATCAGAAATTCAATGACATCAATTATAGCATTTGTGATGTTGGAAGAACAACTCTATCTCAATATGGCGGTCACATAACTGATTTATTGCATTTCGCGGCGGGAGTCGCTCATGGACATGAAAGAAAAGCAATGACAGGGTCGCTTAGGCGCTTAAAATATAACTTAATATGTTACATCTCCCTTTTTAGCACTTCAGGCTGTAATTAAACATTTAACCATAAATGCAATTACTTGATACATTTGTGAACCATGTAAGGATCATTTGAACACTTTAAAGAGAAATTTAAGAACTGGTAGAACACATTTCGAACACTTTTAGAACTCTTTGAACGTAATTCTAACTTGAACGAGAAAAAAGATAACACTTTTTCTTAACATGGTCAGTTATCAAGATCATAGCCATTCAGGTGTTTTGGTGTGTGGAGATAACCCTTCCAGATCTAGTCGTCCAGGTGGGAGGTCCTTGGGGTTCCGATGCTGGTGGTTCACAGCGTTGATCAACAGATTCGAACTGACATTCCGGAGTATTAGAGTCAATGTTCGGATTTTTGGACACAATTGGAGTGTTTATGTCCAAATACGCTTCAGAGTCATTATAGACTTCCGGCGTGATGCTGACGTTAGACTTCCGCAGGAATTATTTTATGCTATCTTTGTTTATCTGTGGATTTGGTGTTCATTGACACAACATGGAATCTTGATTCGTGATAAATACTCTATATAGAATAAATTTACCAAAATGTATTATTAAATAACAAACAAAAAACATTCAAATAAAATGATTTTATTAACTTAGCAATACGTGAAGATTTGTTAAAGCTGACAGTGCAAGTTATAAAGGATGTTTTTGAAATTATTATTTTTTTTTCAAAAATTATTTCTGAGACAATCCCCAGTTATGACAGTGTCGTATCTAAGGAAGTGGCAGACATTTTTCTTTTTGCTCTGCTTAGAAACTTGTCACACGTGCGTCATTCCAAACATATCTTGTCTCCGTTACACATGCCCCGATATTGCAAATAACAATGTAAAACTGAAAATAAACGCTGCACTCACCCGACAAGGTTTCATTGAAATAATACATAAATGTGCTGTCTGCTAAATCCCAAACTATTTCCAAAACCAGCTAATGAAACAATTCAATATACACTAGGTTTTACACGTACACCGACACGTGTGTGTCCTTGGTTGTAGTGGCTTGTTCGAGACAGGTAGTCACGTGCACATAGCTAGTGGAGTACATCGGTTACGATAATATACGTGGAGATATGTGGACGGTTTATCACTTGGATTTCTATTCACTTGTGTGGAAATTTTATTTTGACAAACATGTAAATGACAGCTTAGGAGTTGACGTATTTTGTTGCCAAACAAGCCCGTTATACCTTTATAGGTAAGAGTATTGTTTACGTAATTGTAGGTGATACATAATGGACAACTGCTAAGTGTGTATGTACGTGTATAGACTGAGCGCTCGTGTGTCGATTCACGCGCTTCATAAAGGTGATACAGACAGAGCAAAAAACAAAAATGGCGGACCTCGATAGGGGTTGTCTCATAAACGATTCTTGAAATGCACGGGTGTTTGTTTTTTTTTTTTTTAATCTCAATTAAAACCTTTTAAACTTGCATTGTCAGCTTTAAGACCTGCAGTTGTTTATATGTCTTTATCTGAATATGCATTAATGCTAACAATGTTTTTAAACTGTTACCGGTAAAATAAGTTTGACCGATAATCCATGGCTGAATCGCTATCTATAATTTGTGTTAACTTTTCAGTTAAAGATTCCTAAAATCACATTTAAAAATGGATGTTTCAAAACAAAATGACTATAAATACCCCAATTTGTTCCACTATGTAATATCACAGGAAATTCTAACCACCAATTCATTGAATAACGTCATGATATTTACAAATGTAATTTATAGAAAGGAAAATAAAATAACAATAAGCAAATTAAAAAAAGTGTAATTAAACTTTAGGTAACAATGTGTGTGCAGTGTAGAGATTCTTTGGCCAGGAAATTATTTTTATTGGTTAGTAATATAACGATCTGATCTAAAATGCAGATTCCTATTTATCACTACGTTAGATTATAGGATCTGGCAACATCCCTTTTAGGGTCACGTTCTGGTGACCTTTGGAAATGGCCAAGACGCGTGAATCATGACTTGGAACGAAATAGTTTGAAAAAGCTGTCAGAATTATTTCGTGAATGCATTTGGCTGACTAATTAAATTTGCAATGAAAGCTATCACATACAGCGTTTATCATGTATTTGGGTAACTTATTATAATTGCTATGAAAGGTATCAGATATACAACATTTATCATGTATTTGGGTGACTAATTATATTTGCAAAGAAAGCTATAAAATATACAACATTTTTCATGTATTTTGGTGACTAATTATATTTGAAATGAAAGCTATGAGATATACAACATTTACCATGTATTTGGGTAACTAAATATATTTGCAATGAAAGCTATCCGATATACAACATTTATCATGTATTTCGGTGATTAATTATTTTTGCAATAAAACCTATCAGATATACAACACTTATCATGTATTTGGGTGACTAATCAAATTTGCTATGAAAGGTATCAGATATACAACATTTATCGTGTATTTTTGGTGACTAATTATATTTGCAATGAAAGCTATCAGATATATACAACATGTATCATGTATTTTGGTGACTTATTATATTTGCAATAAGGTAGCTCCATACTTTTGGTAAAACCCTTTACATGTTTTTCTAACAGGTCTAATTTTCTTGCATTTTTCATGCAGATTTCCAATATGTATAGAAAAGTTGGTGTTTCCGAACTACTTTTTGAGATATTTGAGCTTGAAATCTACCATCCGCACACATTTGCTGGCCTAAAATAGAAAAAAATCATTAAAATATGTTTTCTGTAATATTTGGGTGATTGTAGTCTCAATCCTGTTGTTTTTTGTCCTGAATTTCTAACGATATAACTGTATGCAAAACTATTGTATTTTTAAAAACGCTAATTGATTTTTGTTATTTCCGAGGACGACGTAATTATCATGTTTTGCCATATTTTCGCCCCTAAAAAATCGATGAATAGGCAAAAGAGGGAATGAAAATCCATGTCGATTTCACAATATTTGTAAATGATATGCCCAAGGTAATATATTTTTCCAATATCATATAAAAACATGGGGTCCTCCATCAAATTTTCACAATTTCGTAAGCTTGAAGTTTGAAACTCACAACCCTACCCCATTTCATCCAGGACTAAGATGTGCCATATTTGACTATTTTTTTGAAAATCATGCCACAAAAAACATTCCACATCAGGTCTTACGTTTTTGTGATATTGTATCTGGTTTACTTCTGTTAATTTTTATTATCTCCAAATTTTGTGTTTTCATGAAATTTGCGGGCGATTTTGATTTTAGAATTCTGGAATTTTGGTCCGGACGGGTCCTCTCTTATCATCTATAATGACGAGCGTTACATCCGGTGTTTGAAAATCCATTCTCATTTACGACAGAGATCGCAAAAATCTCAGAGATAGCATCTAATATTCACTTCATTGTTTTTATTGGATTTATTTAAAGATTTTTAGCATTCAGTATTATATGTAGACAAATTTCACTTACTGAAAAAATATCCAAGTGGAATGTTGTAGCGTATTGAAAAGGTCCAAGCCCGAGGATTCCATCTACATGTGTGGCAGATGTCAAATCGAATTGGACACTATGTTAAACCATGTGAATTGTGAAATCTGTAATTTAAATTTCTGTCAACACTGCACAGGCATCTCTAAGACTGTATATGACTGTATCATCACAGGTGAAATACCTAACCTGTCGTGGACCTGCCATGTATGTACCAAGACAAACCAACCTTGGACCAAATCAACAACTCGCTCAAAAATCTTTGTAAGAAAAATGAAGAAAGATTAGATGGACTAGAAACAAGAATGAACCAAATAGAAGTCTCAACGAGAAATCAAATCAAAATTGAAGTCCAGTCAAGCAAGACAGAAATAGTCGATGAACTAAAATCTACTATCAAAAACCTTGTAGATGAAAGAACCAAAGAACTACATGACCGGAAGTCCAAATAAGCCAATATAATTTTATTCCATATGCCTGAATTATCACCAACATCTGAGGATAAAGATTTCAAAGCCCATGACCAAAAAATATTCCAGGAGCTGTCACGGATACTGGGAATAGATGATCCTCAAATACTTACACTATATCGAATAGGTAAACTCACTCCAGATAAGTCAAGACCTTTAACAGCCATTATGAAAAACCCAAACGAAAGTAAGAAACTACTAGAGAATGCTCGGCATATCAAGCCGTACGCTACTCCCACTATGAAGAGAGTAATCTTAACAAGGGACCTGACGAAACAACAGAGAGACGAAAGGAAGAACAAATACCTTGAAAAACAACATGCCCAATCTGAAACAACCAAACATATGAGAGACAACGATCCATCGAAAAAAAATGGTGCAGACTAACAAAAAACAGAAAGGCATAGTGTTTGGGGATTGCCATGTCGCGAAACCAGCCTTGACAGCAATAACAACACTTCCGGATAACCTAATGTCTTGGGATAGCCCCGCCATAGGTATCCCAACAGCCCAGATCAAAAGTATGGCAAAAAATATACAAACAACAGCTACAACCATAAATGGACATTCCATAAGCCCAATTCATATGAGAGATCCATCGAACAACAACAAAATACTAACTATTTTATATATATATGAATATACATAATAGCACCGCTCTCCAGTCTCCGAATGTAGCAATATGTGATCATTCACAAAAACTCATCTACGAGTTAGACTCTGACGAAGAAATCTCAACAGAATCCAACCAGACCGATCAACAAAATAAATCAAGATAGGATGAATGTTTTAATATTTTAAATCCAAAAACTGAAATATTATCCACCATGAAAAGCTCCCTGTCGATAATATACATCAACTGCGACACGCTAACTACTACTAAGAAAACCGAGCTGGAGGACTATATACAACACCATCATCCAGATATCATCTGTTTGACAGAAACAAACTACAAGAATCCCCTTTATGAGAGTGACGACCGTTCTAAGCTATTGGATGACTACAACCTGTTGCAGCCCAAAACTTGCAAGCGAGGAGTAGGAATCTATGTCAAATGTCATATTAGTGTGGACATTATTGAATTAGTCGATGACATGGATGATCAACTATGCTGTATCATCAATCTGATGGGGAATGATCGTCTGCTCCTATGTACCATCTATAGAAGCCCAAATTCTACAGCTACAGGAAATCTCAAACTATTAAACCTGCTGGACCAAATATATTTAAACAACAGCTCACACAAGTTAATCGTGGGGAGATTTCAACTTCAAGCAAATTGACTGGACATCATATACATCAAACTCTGGAGTTCAACATCCATCCTCCCTATTTATATCCAAGGTCAAGGACTGCTATCTGTATCAACACGTCAACCAACCAACCCGCTTTAGAGAAGGTCAACAAAGCAATATACTCGATTTGATATTTACAAATGAAGAGGGAATGATAGATAACCTAACTCTCAACCCCGGATTAGGCTTAAGCGACCACCTCCTTCTGTCATTCAATCTACTGACATACACAACAAAACATGTGATGTGAGACGATATAACTTCCTCAAGGGAAACTACAACCGAATAAATGACAATCTACACAAACTTGATCTGACACCGCTAGAAGTCAGTCCAACCATCGAAGAAACTTGGAATACCTTTGAAGACTACCTGAAGAAACAAATATCGGACAATGTCTCAACCTATAAGCTAGGAAATCAAAGCCGAAGGAAACCATATATAAACCGCGAGGATCAAGATAAAATAAGAAAGAAAAGCAGACTCTGGACAAAATGCTTACACTGTAAGACAACTACAAACTTTGATACTTTCTAAATATTCGTACGAGCAGGACATTGCCTCAAAGATCAAAACCAACCCCAAGCTCTTCTGGAAATATGTGAGATCCAAAACCAAAACAGCGCCGACAATGTTCAGTGTCAAATCTACAGAGGGGATCATCACACAAGACCCTTTAGAGATAGCAAACATAATGAACAATTATTTTGCTAGTGTTTTCACTAAAGATGATCCTTCAAAACCACTTCCCCAACTACCATCAAGAACATACCTGTCTCCCTTGGAAAATGTCCCAATAACGGAACAAATAGTTGAACAAGCTGCACTAAAAATCAATAGCAACAAGTCACCTGGACCCGATAACATTCACCCCAACCTCATCGTTAAAACCATCAAGGAACTGAAACGGCCTCTCACCTTGATTTACAGGAAATCTCTACAAGAAGGGACCCTCCCCAACCAATGGAAAAAGGCCAACGTTAGCACTATATACAAAAAGGGGTCACGGAAAGATCCAGGAAACTACAGACCCATTAGTCTGACGTCTGTTCCCTCTAAAATTTTACAACGTATAATTCGTGACGCAATAATCAAACATATGGATACCACCAATTTTTCACTAAAGAACAACATGGATTCAGACATGGGCGATCTTGTACAACTCAACTACTAGAGACACTAGAAGACTGGATAACGGCTTTAGATAATGGTTATAACATCGACGTCATTTACCTTGACTTCAAAAAGGCCTTTGACAAAGTGTCTCACCGTCTGCTTCTCCATAAAGTTGAAAGCTATGGAATTAAAGGGAAGCTACTATCTTGGATAAAAGACTTTCTATCTGGAATGGAACAGAGAGTTATTATTAATGGCCAAAAATCTGATGTGCAAACAGTAAGCAGTGGAGTCCCACAGGGCAGCGTACTTGGACCAGTACTATTTTTAATATATGTTAACGACATACCAGAAGCTGCTACCTGTATCACAAAGCTTTTCGCAGACGATACCAAATTATACTCAACATCAAGTACTACAACACATATCCATGAGCTCCAAAGCAGCATAAACAACATAACTAAGTGGACAAACACCTGGCTTATGGAACTCAATCTAGATAAGTGCAAACATATGGAAATCGGAAATGGAATCAAAAATTCGAAATTCACTATTGGAGATAGCAACTCGAAGATAACAATCAAGAAAACTACATCTGAAAAAGACCTCGGGGTGACTATAGACCACAAATTAACTTTTACTGTACATGTAAACAACGCAACTGCGAAAGCAAACAAAATCATGGGGTTAATCTTCAGAACATTCACCTACATGGACCCAGATGTATTCAATATATTGTTCAAGACACTTGTAAGATCCCACCTAGAGTATGGTTCAACTATATGGTCACCAATGTACCAGAAAGACAAAAGAGCTATTGAAAACGTCCAGAGAAGAGCAAATAAAAGGATACCCTCCCTAAAGGACATCCCATATGGTGAGAGACTAAGAAAACTTGGCCTCCCAACGCTGGAGTATAGGAGAAAAAGATCCGACTTGATTCAAACCTACAAAATTATCAATAAAATAGATTCTATAGACTCAAGTAGGATGTTTCAAAAACCAACATACACAGCTATTGAGGAAATGCCAATAAAATCTTTAAGAAGTCCTTCAGACTAAACTCAAGCAGAAACTTCTTTTCGAACCGTGTGGTAAACCTATGGAATGGTCTTCCTAACGACGTATCGAGTGCACCAAATGTCAATATCTTCAAAAGCAGACTGAACAACCATTGGAAACCATTGGTGTGTTAACCAAGGATCGTTTTCCAAATAATTAAGTACAAGGCCAAATCATTTTAGTGACAATTTAATACTGGCCTAAAATTTTAAGTACCTACCCAATTAATCTAGCATTTAAGTTATAGTGTGTCCACTATCAAACTTTACTATACCAACTGGTGTCAATAGATGTCTGGGGAAAGCC
Organism: Argopecten irradians irradians; assembly: GCA_004382745.1. Taxonomy (NCBI): domain Eukaryota; kingdom Metazoa; phylum Mollusca; class Bivalvia; order Pectinida; family Pectinidae; genus Argopecten; species Argopecten irradians. Next base: position 1,988,099 of record SAYR01023244.1, on the reverse strand, counting down.
CCGCCACTATTACCACCAATTTCTATATCAATGCCAAATACTATATTTTAAAATATTAATTATGACATTATACCTCATGAGAAATCAAATTCTATATCCTTCGGCTCCACTTAATATGCTATACTAGCATTTTTAACTTGTATTATATGAACTGTAAATACTACGTTTTAATTGCGCGCGCAGCCGGAACTCAATTTCTAGTCGGTGTAGGGAGGGGTTAAAAAAAAAACCTATCAGTCACGGAGCCCATCAATGCCTCTCCATAAGTCTCCTGACTTCCAATGAGGCCGAAAACCTGCGAATTACCTGCGAAGGTATCGGAATCCTTTCTAGAATTCAAAACAATTTCGGCAACTTCCGGTTTCGCGTCATATGAACTGGCGCGGTTTTATCATTTATCATGAACTTTGGTGACAACTTATATTTTCAATAAAAGCTCACAGAAGGAAGTATTCGATGCAATTATTGTACTTTATAAAACACTTAACTATTATAGTTCAATGAAATTATTATTGATTTGATTGATACAGGATTGCTGATCATGTAGCCATACGATTCAGTAGGTTTTGTGCACGCTTTGACAATATTGACATCAAACTGGCGTAAAGTATAAAAAGCCAATATCTGATCAAAGCGGTAACCACTACTCCAACTTCTTTGTTAATTTCGTTTATGCTGTTTCACAGTTAATACATGTCTTTTCATGAAAATCACATAGATGTTTTATACTGGAGAAAGTATTCTTTAAAACAATGTTTTACGGAAAGAGCCCGTAAAGAGAAAAGTATACTGGTCTTATTTCCTGGAATATTTGTTGTGTATCCTGACAACTCATTCTTAATTAGTTTTTGGTCTTTGATGTCTTTTTCGCAATAAAATTGGTGACGTCTATGAGAACCACGGAGCCAAAGACACACGTAAGAAAGACAGCCGCCAGAAGTCCAATACCCTTGGAGGAGGGACGGTCGTCATTCGCACTGTTGAACTTTCTCTTCCATGCTGATGTAGCTGTCTTCGTAACCGTCAATTTCGTTTTAAATTCTTGTACTATAGCTTTAAGTTCCTGAGCAGTTAAATTCACAAGAGGACTGTGTCGTTCACAGCAAGTAGTGGAACAATTTAGAGAAGTATTATCGACAGAAGTCAGACTTGTGTTGATTGATAGAGAATGCGGACTCATGGTAGTGGATGTCCGGGTTACTCGAGAACTCTGCAATAACAGGTAGTGGCATGATACAGGCATGAGTCTATCGGAACAAATATAAATTCTAAAGGTAAATTTAGGTTTAACTTTTGCAATATCAGAAAAAAAGTATATAAAAAAATTCAAGATCAGATAAACAGTGATAAAGAGTAAAATCCTCGTAAGCCTGTCTAAATGAGACTGTCAAAGTCAGAGTATTTAAGTCATCCTGTCTAAGTTAACCTACCAAAGTCAGCCTGTGTAAGGCTGCCTGTGTAAGTCAACCCAACTACGTCAGACTGTCTAGGCCAGCCTATCTAAGTCAGACTGTCTAGGCCAGCCTATCTAAGTCAGACTGTCTAGGCCAGCCTATCTAAGTCAAACTGTCTAGGCCAGCCTATCTAAGTCAGCCTGTCCAGGCCAGCCTATCTAAGTCAGACTGTCTAGGCCAGCCTATCTAAGTCAGACTGTTTAGGCCAGTCTATCTAAGTCAGACTGTCTAGGCCAGCCTATCTAAGTCAGACTGTCTACGTCCTGCTGCCTACCTTAACGGTCTAAGTCACCCTGTCTAAGTCAGCACGTGTAAGTTAGTCTGTATAAATTAGACTGTCTAAGTCACACTGTCTAAATGAGCCTGTGTAACTCAGCCTGTATAAGGCTGTGTAAGTTAGCCTGTCTAAATCAGACTGTATATGTGAGACTGTATAAGTCAGCCTGTCTAAGTTAGCTTGTCGAAATCAGACTGTGTACGGCAGACTTTCCAAGTCATTCTGTCTAAGTCAGACTGTGTAAGTCAATCTGTCTAAGTCAGCATGTCTAGTCAATCTATCTAAGTCACACTGTCTAATTCAACCTGTCTACCTCACTCTGTCTAAGTCAGCCGGTGCAAGTCAGCCAATCTAAGTCAATCTGTCTACGTCACCCTGTCTACGTCACCTTGCCTAAGTCAGACTGTGTAAGTCAATCTGTCTAAGTCAGCCTGTCAAAGTCAGCCTGTCTAAGTCAGCCTGTCCAGGACAGACTTTATTAGTCAGTCTGTCTAAGTCTACCTTTGTAAGTCTGCCTGTTTAATTCAAACTGTGCAAGTCAGTCTGTCTAAGCCAAACTGTGTAAGCCAGGCTGTCTATCTGTATGATGGATTACTTAAATTTAATTTGTACATTCTCAATATATCAACAAAATATGGATTTCAGCACTGTCATATAGTTCTGAAAATAACGTAGAGAAAAGAACAATATTTTCTGAATGAATTTGTTTGTTTTGTCATTAAAATGTATATATATATATATATTGATAAGAAAATAAAGTCAAACCTGTCTGCAACGGTCACCAAACGGTCAAATAAATTGGCCTTTTAAGGACCTTAAAACAAGAGTTTTATGATGTCCACCTTTTTGGCCCCAGAATGTGGTAATATCAAGCACGTAGTTTTACAGCAATAGGTAATATGAATAAGAAATAAACATTCCTACCTCAATATCATCCTTATACGGTACCAGTCGTGTGCTTCCTGCTATATATTTTCTAATGTGACAGGATATATGTCCCCCAAACGGTTCATTCCTAGATCTGACGATGACTGTTTTCTCCGAGTTTAATATGACAGTGATGACTGCGAACCCAGTTGACGACACATTTATCCAGGACACATTGTCATCTGTAAACTGGGCCGCGATTTCCTCAAGGTCACCCAGCTTAGCAACAAGTCCGACCTGACAAGGGGAGTACAGGGATGGAAGAGGAGAAACGACATAGGCTTTACTATATAGCATCACCGGTGTTGGAAAGTACAAAGATGGATTTTGAAAAGAAGTCTTCGACATCATAATATGAGCCACTAGAATAGGATGACTCGCAGAAACATAAAAGAACGCACATTCCATAAGCAATTCTATCACATCAATAGAAGCATTGATTACGTATTGTACAGTTCTGTCACACGTCGTAATGTTAACCTGGGTTTCGTTTGCCGATGATACAATTTGAACTACGTCATCTCCCTTACTAACCAGGACGTATTGTTTCCCCCAAAGTGTAAGAGGCGGTAGTGCCTCCTCAAGATGGTCATTTCCATGCCAGTTTCCCAGTCTTGTTCGATCAGCACCAACAAATACTCCAACTTTGTGGCTCGACCTCACAATCACTCCGGAAAAGTTAGCGAGAGCAACTGAAAGGTTTCAAGCTGATATAATGTGAAATATAATTTATCTCCAGCCTCGTACTGTTTGTTATCTATGAGCAAGACTCCTTTGAAAGTTGAGGGGAACACAATTGTGACATCAGTGGCGCCGTCTATTACCCCAACAACCGCTAAAATACAATGTGAGACCGCGTCACAATATGTAAGAACCACGTGATCAATGCCCAACTGACGGTCAGGGAATGGAGTAAACATATCGCCCGAGTTACTCCCAGTCCTACTAAAACTGACGATAGGGATGTTTCCTTCTGTTATTACCCTCAAACCTTTGTTCTCTTTGCCTGTGTTTTGTAGTGTCGCTATTGGCCTATGATATATAAGGTGGACTCCGCCCTCTCTGTAAATCTGATACTGGTCGGTCGTGTTGACGAGGGTGACGTTAATCCGATCATCGTTACTTGCTATCATACTTGTTGTTTCTCTATCTGGTTTCTCCAAATTTTGTATAAAACAAAATGTAAACTGCTCTCCAGCAGATGTGTTGAGACCTTTGGACAGAAAAAAAACCATGTAGTATTTGATAGACTTAACAGTGTTATACAAAAATTACAGAATGAGTATTTCTATTCTTAGAATTAACTTGACAAATTAATTTTATACATTTTGAAACAAATCAAAAAGATAACTTTCAATAATCCACCGTATCAGTATACATAAATTTCTGAGAACTGAAATGTATAGCGTACTGATTAAAAGTAGCATTCCCAGTAGTTCTAACACCAAGTAACTGGTTAACATGTTGGTACTAGACACACAGCTGGACAAACTGAACTGTTTTCTAAAATACACCAGGTTTCATTAGTTATTGTACACTGTCATTTCTATGTGCGGAGCGCTTCTCTATATTCACAAACTTTTTAAATATTAATGTTTTTGTTGACTTTAAATTCATAGGAAGACCATTTTTCAGCTGCAATAAAGGTATCTTAAGTGGACGGGAACCATCACTTATCATTTTTTAATGCGCTTCATGATAAATGCTTGTAGCGGTTAAGCGCATATGACACATGTGATCTTGTATAGAAACTAAGCTTTAACTTTCATCCCAGCATGCTACAGGACAAATATCAGTTCTTCAGGCATTTTAGCCACTGACACGAAGTCCTTTTCAGATTATAGCCTATTTGACCCCTGTGGCATTAAATGAAACCCAATATTATATTATTTTAATAAACACGATAGCACTTTATCACAGAATGTCACGGGTTCAATATGAGATTTCTAGGCCTCTGAGTTTGCGACAGGAGTTCGTTTCAAAACTTTAACCCATTTGACCGCTGCGACCTTAAATGAACGTTAAGGTCATTCAGTTCATTAAACGTGTCAGCTCTTCATGCCACCATGCTACAGACCTAATATCATTTCTCTTGACTTCTTAAAGTTATTGACAAAAGGTAACGATTTAGCCTTCTTGATCCATGTATTCATCAATGGATGTGTAACTATGTACGAACTCCGCAATGCAAGTAAGGAATAAATCAGAGAGTGCCATACAATATATAGCATATGTATTTGACAAAATATTCGTGACACTTTGGGATTTTTCCTTAAGTAATCTAAATGCACTTGTGCTTGTTTGGAGTCAATACAAGTGACTGTTTATACAAATTTGGTTCCCAATTGTGACCAAAGACCTTTTTAAGGCGTTTGAAGGTCTGGATGAAAAGGTTATAAAATAATATCTGCATGGTACTATACAGTGGTATTATGAAGAATATGGTTGCTTGATAGTTCCGATGCATTCAGAGTTTTAAACTTAATATTAATGTGTTGTAGTAGTGTTGATATGCTATTTTAAATCTTTTCTGTTGTAGACGTTAATCAACAGTCTCTGGATAGCAATAAAGATGAAGATCTAGCCATGTGGATAGTCACTTAGAAGCAGACGCTTTCAATCTTTCATGGAAGACCTAATTTAGCTAACTGATTACGCATCCATTTATTTTTCTGTCACATGAGTACGTTCACTGGAGGTTTAAATGTCCCAAGATATATCAACAACTTTTATCAGTTGACACAGCATTATTGAAGAGAGTGAACTCTGCAATAAAATGACAACACCTGTCAATATAAATAGAGAATACAAGGTCATTGTCTTCAAATAAAATCTGTATTTTGACGAGAGTTTTCGTTCTGGCTCGAGCCAAAAATACAGCTTATAATTTAAGAGTTTATATATGGATATTTTTTTATCTTGCAGCATCCATTCAAACCACACACAATTAAGCTGAAAGGTGTTAATATTTTCTTAAATTAATCCATCTTTCAAACAATGTTTCACCTAGGACTTACTTAGTGGAATAGGCGTACGTGAAATTCTACGATACGGCTGTTTTCCGTCAGTGCCGAATATACCAAAAATATACAGTGTATATATATTAGTTGTATTCACCCATGCTGGTTGGAGGATAAATACGGGTAAATGTTCCTATATTTCCCTACCTAATACGGTCATTGAAGTATTTAAATACTATTTTCTTTATAATAATCAGTATATATATAACGTAATGAAAACTGTCTTGTTGCTACTATTTTCATCGTTTATAGTTTTGGGTATAACTGATAAGTTCATTACACGTTGTAAGATGCTTATTTTAAGTTGAATTAAAATAAAATGGCAGCCTAACTTCTATAGAAACGCTGGCCGATAGACAGGGATTATTTTCAAACCCATGGAAGATATATTTCAACGCGAATGTTTTTAAATTATCAGCTTTAATGAATACATATATGTATGCAATGTGAATTTCATCACAATATCCATCGCAATTATCTAATGAATAAAAAAGAAATGAACTGAATAAATACCTACAACACTAGGTGTTTAAACGAAAACATATTACGTAATCACGTATTTTGCCACAAAACGTTGAAATAAAATCAGATACCATAGGTACCACAGGGACCACCCTGAACATGTCTTTCAATAATTCAGTTCTTTTTAAAAGTTCTTCGACGTATATTGCCTTGTTAATTTGTACATTTTTGGCGGAGTTGCTCTTGTTTTGTACGTACATTTGTACTTTTGCATTATGGATGCAGTTGGAAAAAGGCAAGCAAATTTAGATTGATGATAGTAATTACATAATAATAATACATTAGGTATACAGCACATAAATATACAATAAAATGTCCATTAATACCAAATTTGGAATCAGCTTCTCTAAATGGAAACGAGACATGTGTTTGTGTTGCATAACAGCCTGTTGGTGTCTTCCTATTAAAGTGGTTAGCTGATTTCTCCCGTCAGTCATAACTGGGAAGGCTTTTCAACATTACGACTCGACACACAGTAGCCGTTATATTCTTGTAGCCGTGTCAGAGATGAATTCGGCTGGTTTACTCATACATCTTGTTTTGATTGCTTTCAAACAGGGTAATGTTACATGCTTTGACTTCATATTGTTTCCACTCTGATGAATATTTTGTGGTGAAATACGGTTGTATTACCATGCTATCAGGAATCGATGTCCGTTCTTTTTGCTACAATCCCAGGATGGTAGCTATTATAATCGGTTGCCTTGCCTGCCATGTTGTTGATATTTCACATGGTTATAGATGGTTGGTCAAATCTATTTACATGTGTTGATTGGTTACTTGTTGAAAATGTCATGTGTGTAAAGGGTACCAGTGGGGAAATAATTGCAAACAAATTATTATTAGATCAGAGACATAGATACATTAGATAAACCCAGAGAAGTCCAAAGGCTTTTTCTGATTGTCGGGCATTATTCTCAGAAATCACACAAGGCGGCGCTACATGTACTGAACATGTAAATGTTCAACCACACTCTTGTTGGCTTCGTATGCTAAGCCAGACAGAAAATGCGTAGTATCAAGCGTCTGGGTAAACGAGACTAGTACTGAATTGGGTTAGTCTAGAGAGGTTTCAAATTTTCAGTGATATGATCATCTATATTTAGATAGCCTAACTGTTAGCACGTAAACCTCTGACCTACTTGTAGTAACTGTTCGTACAAAAATGTACATGGGGGATGCTGAAACAAAATGTTAGGCTTTACTTAGGGGATATTTGTGGAACTGTATGCGCTAAAGTGCAGTTTTAACCGTGATATAACGCGTGTATTTCACCAACTTATCCAAGTATATCCGTACTTGTCTTCGTACATTGTATATTAGACGGAAAACTTAAGGTCCACCACACCTTCTAAACAACTATTGAAATATTCAAAACGTAAATTTTCTTCACGCAGGTCGTATAATGTTTCCCGACGTCGCCCTAAATACCAGTCGTCAGTTGACTATTACTGCGCCAGAAGGAAAAACAGAGACATGGATCTTCACTGTTGATATATAGATTTGAATTTATTTGGTGTTGTAACCTCATCTTTGTCCAACGTTATCAATTGGTGTTTTAAAGAAACTTTTATTTTTTGTTTCGGAAAAGTAGCCTAGAGGCCCTTTGATGAATAACATCAAGTTGATTATCTTTTACATTGAATGTGAAAACATTTAAATTATTATTCTTCAAATATGAATTTTCATAAGAACTATGTCAGCTTTCTGTGAACATAACAATTCGTCATGCTTTCCTATAATTGTAATAAATAATAATTAACACATACCGATCAGGCATCGCTGTATATTTGTTTACATAGTCTCGGTGAATTACACGCTTGGCTAGTCAAGTTAACGCTAGCTAGTAAAGCGATAATAAGACCCGGATTCGCCAAATCCGAGGGTATAAAAGCCCGCGCTGACAGACGAATTTCAGTCTGGTCTCAACACTCAAGCTGTGAAGATCGCAGAATATCAGGTATAGGCTAGCTATAGTCGGCGACCAGTCAGTGCCACGGTCAGTGACCACAGGGTAGTCGACGACTATAAGATAGTCGGGAACATTGATTGTTTAGTTGCAATATATTATTTGTTGTGTTATAAATCAAATCATTAAGACCAGGTGTCGATGGTCAGGCAGACCACTGTATATATACTTAGAAATTATGTCTATTTTTAATCACTCGGAATTTATGTAATGTTTTACGCTACCAAATAGTAGTTATATCTATATATATTTGCATCTGTAGACTAGTCACTAACCAAGATCATTCACTATAAGTGATGAGCATTTAGAAAAGTCTCAGATTTTGGCGGCAGCGGTGTGGATCTTGGTTATTTGTCAACATTTTTGCAATATAATTGTATAAGTCTACACTTTGAAATTCTTATTTATATTACTATACTATAAATCACAAAACGTTGTGGTTGTTTGTTGTTCTCAATCATGGCTCAAGCCAATATCCGTGATATTTTGGGTGATGAAATTGACCATGGCCTTGATTTTGACAATACCGGTCAGCGGAATTTTGATTTCTCTACGCTATTCTCACAACCCTATATAACCAATATACCATATTGCCAAAGTTCAGTTACTGACTCTGTGTTGGGGACTAGGGAGAAGGATACTCGCCCAAAAATGGTGAAACCCAACCTTGATACGAGTTCGGGGTTACAAAATGAAAGTATCCAGAAAGTTGAGAAAGAGATAAGCGATCTCAGAGAACAGATGTTGCAAATGAAAACCGACAGTTACAATTTATTGGCAAGAACAAAACCGATGACATCAGAACAAACCAAAGGGCCAAGATCAGGTAGTCATGAGTTTGACCATGTCACGACACGCAATAAACAATCATACAGGAGAACTGGTCGTAATGTTGATGAATCAGGTAATGATCATGGCGAATACAGTGAGACGACCAGGAAACAGAGAAAGAAAACTATTAATGTAAAAGCATCAACATATGATGGCACAACTCACTTGGTTGACTTTAAATCACATTTTGAGGCCTGGTCGAGAATAAATCGCTGGTCGACTGGTGAGAAAGGTCTCCACCTAGCGGTGTCGCTACGAGGCCAAGCTCAGGGCATATTAGGTAACATCGATATTGCTGAGCAGGAGGATTATGGGGGTACTGGTCAGAGCCTTAGAAGAAAGGTTTGCTCCCCCTAATCAGACGGAGTTGTATAGGGTCCAGTTAATGGAGAGACGCCAAAAGGCTAAAGAAACCCTACCTGAGTTGGGGCAAGCCATCAAGCGGCTTGTAAACTTAACATACCGTGTCGAGTGATGTTAAGGAAACGTTGGCGAAGCAGCAGTTCATAGAGGCCCTCGTAGAGTCAGAGATGCGCATACCTCTACTTTATTTACGCTAAATAAAAGTTACTTGTTTGGTTGAGGTGAGGTAGTTATGTCAGCACTTTTTGCTGGATTGGATATGGGTGTTGGCGCTGGTGCCAAATTTTCAGAAAATCGTATTGGTGATTGATCGCGGCAGTATGCTTCAACTTTTGTTGGACGAATGCGTAGTCTGTTTCGTCTGTATGTTCCACCATCTTGAGATTTTACGATGTATGTATGCGATCCAAGTTCATTGATCAACTTTCCCAGAATCCAATGTCACCCGATTTCCTTTCAAAGTAGATGTTCTGACCGATTCTCAAACGTGTCTGATCATGAGCCCTTTTATCATGATAACGCTTGATAGTTTGACATCTGTGTTCACATTTCTTTAGTTTTGACTCGCGTTTCCGATCTATATGTGGCACAAGTGTTTGATCAGTCTTGTCCTTGTTACACTTCATCATCATATGTTTCATAATTTTGACTGCGGACTCTGCTTTGCTATTCGCTCTCTGATGATTCGGAGAGGAGTAAGTATGACATTAAGTATTCCCATTTTTTTGTGAAATTGTGAAATTCTGATGAGGTAAATTGAGATCCCCCATCTGAGATTATTTTACTCGGGATGCCAAAACGAGCAAACTGCTTCCTAAGCACACTAATTACATGTGAAGATGTGGTAGTCGGTAAATAATCAACTTCAATAAAGTTAGTGTAGTAGTCGACGCAGACCAGGTAAGTTCTACGGTTAATCTCAAATAGGTCCATTCCAATTTTGTTCCAGGGTTCTCCTCCATCATCATGTTGCTTCAGAAGATGATTCGAGTTTCTGGGTTTTAGTTCTTGACATGCCTCGCAAGAATCTGCCATTTCTTTTAGGTCGGCTCTGATACCTGGCCAGTATACTATTTCCTTTGCTCGACTGAGCATCGATTCGTAACCAAGGTGTGACTTGTGTAATTGCCTTTTTATATAGGTCCTCAATGATTGAGGAATGACGATGGCTTCCCCTTTTACTATCAGCTCATCGTATTCACTGAGGGTGTCTCTGACATCATAGAAAGGCTTACATGTGTCAGGACAGGCATCCTTAGAATTTGGCCATCCAGATTCAATTTGTAGAATTGTGTAGCTCACTCATAGCTCACTCAGGTGTTTCGTAGTCGATTCGTATCTCATCAAGCCTTTTCTTCGGAATGACTTCGTTGAGCATCATTACTCGTGGACGTTCGTTTACGCCATAAGCTCTACTAAGAATATCTGCGACCACTAGTTTCTCTCCCTTTAAAAATCGAAAGTCTATATAATATTTGTGAAGCTTCATTATGATGTCCTGAAGACGGCGAGGAACGGACGACAATGGTTTCCTTAGTATGGTTTCCAATGGTTTGTGGTCATTTACAACTACAACCTTTCGCCCATAGGTATATTGGTCAAATCTTTGTAGTCAATGTAGGATAGATAATGCTTCTTTCTCAATTTGGGCCCATTTCCTTTCAGCTGTGGTTAAAGCTCTGGATGCATACTCGATCGAGCGTCCATCTTGCATCAATACAGCTCCGAGTCCATCCTTGCTGCTATCTACTTGTAGCACTAGGTCTTTTTCAGGGTTGAAATATGCGAACACCGGTGTTTGTGTCAGCATTTGTTTCACCTCTCTGAATGCGTCCTCACATTGACAGGCACCAGTTCCAATCTGCATCTTTGCGCGTAAGTGCGCGCAGAGGGTCTAGTTTTGATGATAAACTAGGAATGAACTTTGCCATATACTGAACAATTCCACAGAATCTCTTCACAGCTGGGACATCGGTTGGACTAGGCATATATAGAATCGCTTCCACTTTAGTTTCATCTGCATTCACACCTTCACTTATAATTTTGTGACCATGAAAGGTAATTTCACTAAAATCGATTTCCTTTTTGCTGTCATTCAGTACAATGTTGACGTCATCACAACGCTTGTAGAGTTTTTCAAGTTTCAGGTAATTGTTTCGCCTCGCATCATCGACAGTGTCACCACATCCTGCTACGATGATGTCATCAGCTAAGGCGAAGGTTCCCTCCAGATCTCAAAATGCTTCTGTAAGCTTGCGTTGGAAAATTTCGCTCGAAACCTTACCGAAAGGTAGCCTTTCCCATCGGTATCTGCCAAATGGTGTTATCATTGTTGTCAGTTCGCTTGCCTTTTCATCAAGCCGCACGTGCCAAAAAGCTTCTTTGACATTAAGCAAGCTTACTAAATATCTTGGCTTTCTGTAACTTGGGTAGAATATCATCCAACACTGGAAGTGCGTACTGTTCCCGAAGTAATGCAGCATTCAGCGCTTGGGGATCAATACAAATACGTAGTTTTCCATTTGGTTTGTGAACTACCGCCATCTGGCTCACCCATCTCGTTGGTGTGCTTATCGGAGCTAGTACACCTCTCTCCACAAGGTTATCCAGTTCTGCTTTGACACCGTCCTTCAAAGCTATAGGAATTTTGCGACTAGGTAGTGCTTTAGGTGTAATGTCAGGATCAACAGTAAGTGTTGCTTCCCCTAGGTCACCAAGTATTGTTGAGCTGGTTTTGACTTTTGCAATGAATCGTTCCTCATTTACCGTGATTAAACCCATTTGCTGTATAGTTTTTAATCCAAGGAGACACTGTAGCTTGTTAGAGACTACCACGAAAGTAACCAATTTGGCTTCTCCATTCTTCAGATTTTTGACTAATAGTTCTGTTTCTCCACATGGTTTCATTTTCGTGTCATTGAACATCCGCAACATTGTAGTGCTCTTTCGTACTTGATCCTTTTTCACAAATTTTCTGCAGATAGTGTTGACTTCAGCCGCACTGTCTAGTTGAAATCTAATTTTGCACTCATTGACCTCCATCAGTGCAGTGACTATTTTCCTTTCAGGAGTATTCTTGTTGACAGCATTTAACCAAACTTCATCACTATCAGAGTCAGAATATGTGTCAGTTTCAGCCTGGGCTCCAACAGTATTTACCTTTCTACATTTGTTTTGGAAATGGTTCCTTCCATGACATGCATTACATGTTTTACCCCATGCCGGACACAAATGTTTCTTAAATTCATGCTTGGTTCCACAGAATTTACATGGTTTGAGATTACTTCTATAACTAGGCATGCTTTGTTTCTGTTGACGAGTTTCAGATGTTTTGTTGTGTTGTATTTTCTTCTGTTTTCCATGTGCTTTGTTTACTTTGTTAACCTTTGCACCTTCTTCCTTCATTTCCTGAGCTTGCTTGTTTGCCTGCTCATAGGATTGACAGATTTTCACAGCCTTTCTCAAGTCAAGATCATCATCTCTAAGTAATAGCTGCTGAACCTTTCCAGAAGTACTGAATACAATTTTATCTCTTAGCATTCTATCCTCCTCCTGGAAATTACATGATGCTGCTTTTATACGCAACTCGGTAAGGAATTGGTCGAATGGTTCAAAGTATTTCAAAGTCCAGAATTTATGAGACTCAGCCACTTCATTCTTACGTGGATTACAATATTGTTCGATCTTTTGGAAAACATGGTCAGGGTTATCCTTATCTTCTCCATCATTCCACTCAAAATGGTCATATACTTTCAACAACCGTTCTCCACCACAGTTTATAATTGTCGCTGTTTGTACAGAGTTTTGAAGTTTTGCCTTTTCCAGGACTTGAAATGTTCAGAAATATTTCCTGAGGTGAGATTTAACTCTGGGGTAATCTCAGATTTGTGTTTATTGTTAATTGTGGTTGAGCCGCCTCCATACTGAATCGTACGAGCACGTTATCGACACAGACTTCTCTAGATGTCGAAAAAATTTCAGGGCGTGTTGTTTATCAAGTTTACAACCTTACCGCCACTGCCACCATGTTGACCACTTCGATTCATATCGTGTTTCAGTCATAACAAACACTCTATCTTCTATTTCTCGCCATGCTGTATTCGAACAACCGGAAGTACACACAATTGTAAACAAGGTTACATAATATTACGGAACGAGTGATGGTATATGCGGAACGAAATAATGCTACTATTTCTAAATTATCAACAATCATTAGGTCTTAGAAAGGAATTGATCTTTAACGTTTCATATATCCCCCAGGTCAAAAATAGAATGGCATAATATACTTTGCTTGTATATAATGCATCAGTATCATATAATCTTAGTTCTACATGTACAGTTGTAATAGGATATCCAAATCACTAATCGCAATATAAGTACTGGTTTTTTGTTACAATATTATTGAGTAACGACATCCTTTTCGAATGTTTATTTTGCTGTATTGAATTATATCGCCTGTTCGGAGTTCTTCGGAATCAAGTACGAATATCTTTTTTTGAAGTTTCATAACATATTTTGTTTTCATTTAAATCCGTCATCAAAACAAAATTCCAATTTCGCTAATATGATACATTTAATCCATTTGCAATATCAGTTTTTATTGATCTTAAGATTTAAAATATACACCATGAAATATATGATAGTTCATACAAAATCATACACGTATATTAAATCTAAATTGATTTGGATGTTTTCATTTTCTGTTTATGATAAAGGGGAGAAAGGTTCCCAGATAGACTGTTGTGACGGAACCGCCGCCTCAAGAAGGTACGTAGTTGCTATATGATGCTGTGTTTTCCATGTTCTTATTAAAGCACACAAATACATATAACAGCCTATTGTAACACGATGGTTTTTAGCTTTGACATTTAATACAGTGATATAAATAAGCAAATGAGATATGTAAATATTATTTTGTGATTTTTTTTAACCTGTAACTTACACATTCATAATATTTAAGAAAAATCCAAATAACTATTTTGACTTTTCGTTGGATTATATAGAGTTTGTAATTAGGTATTGTTCTTTAATTCTAAACTTCTGCCCCCTGTCCTATACCAAATTACTATTCCTAAAGAACAACTTTATCCTCCGATTGATTAGATGACGAATCACTGAGAGACTATAGGGCGGGGTTATTGGTACACGAACTCAATCTGATTTGTTAAGCCTTTTCCAGTGATGTGAAAATTGGTCGATGGCTTGATGTTCTTTCCAAAATAAATGTGACAATTCTCAAGAAAATACCAAAAAGCGCTATCCTATTCATACAATTCATACAAAAGTAATAAAAATGCTTAAGTGATCCATAGATGGATGCAATTCAGTTCGTGGTCGCAGGGATGTGAAAAGTACTGAACATACATACATGTATTTAAAAATGTGTGCGATATAAAAAGTGAACAATGTTTTAAACTGTATGGTACAAATGTTGATTACGAAATTACCAATATTTCGGTTTACCCATTTGGTAGGTAATCTGTTCTACCATCATTTCAGAAAATAACCTAAGAAAAACGTTGTGTTACAAAGAAATTATCATCGAAACTGTATCACATGCTACTGTTTTCATTTATTACCTTTGGCAATAATGTTATTCACATGTCGGGTTTCCTATTCACCTTTCGGATGGTTACCCCTTTTCACAAAGTTCAGTTCCTTACCTATTTTTCAGGTACGGTACTAACTGGGAATCAACCAGGTGAGGGCATGGTCCTCTAATGAACTAACCTAGTGTTCCCGGCGGCTTATTTTCACAACCTGCCGACATTTTTGATGTATTCCTGACTCTAATAATTTTATTTTACCTATATCTGAAATACGCGGAAATACGTGGAAAGTAATCACACGTGAATATTAATAGGTTGATAGTTATCACGGGTGTTGACCTAAAACATTAGTTTCATTTTCAACTGTTGTCAATATGACTATCATTATCTCCTGTAATACTGTCAGCTTCCCAGTTTTATTGTACATGTTGTTATAAAAGACCTTTAAAAGTATGATTCTTTAATATGAAGTGGACACTTCTAGCCATTTAGAATATGCTTTTGGCAGGGACTGTCATTAGCGTTTTAGGAATTGTCAAAAGAACCACGCGAGAGTAGAACTAAGAACCACCAGTACTTTTCTTAAACTAAACACAGTTTACCATGATGTTCATCTATCATAATACATGTACCATTTCAATAGTTCGTAATCTTGATTTAATTCCCGGCATAACCATAACTTCTTTCCATTCACATAATACGAGAGTTTAAAAAGCATAAGATCACACATATCTAAGTCAATAATTTATCATATATTTCCACGTATAACTACATTTGTTTTTGTATAATTCATAAAAGGTCAGAGCCTATGAAAATAGAAAGTAAAATACCAAACATTTATATAGTCTCATTGCAAATGCCCATAGCCATTGTACGGATAACACACTTGCCTGCGGTATTTTAACAGCGTGCTTACCATATACAACATGGATTGGTTTGTACCCTTAGCGTAGTGATTGGTGACAGATTCACAATGACAATCAGGCTTTGTCAAACTAATGACGCCATGATCTTATACAATGACACGAAAGATTGGCTGGTATTAGGATTGGGATAGAAGCAACATTCTTCATAGTCGAGCATATTTTTGAACGGTTGCCGAATGTAAGTTAGATTTTGTGTAATGTAATGTAACATTTTGTTGGGGGTATAATTACCACAAAACATTTTGTTGCGGGATAACAGCCACAAAACGTTTTGTTGGGGGGATAACTACCACAAAACATTTTGTTGGGGATACTGCCACAAAACATTCTGTTGGGGGATACTGCCACAAAACATTCTGTTGAGGGATACTGCCACAAAACATTCTGTTGGGGGATACTGCCACAAAACATTCTGTTGGGGAATACTGCCACAAAACATTCTGTTGGGGGATAACTGCCAAAAACATTTTGTTCAGAGGAAACATTTTTTGGTGGGGGTTGGTTTGGGGTTGGGTAACTACCACAAAATATTTTGTTGGTGGGATAACTACCACAAAACTATTTGTTGGGGGATAGCTACCAAAAAGCTATTTGTTGGGAAAAAACTACCACAAACTATTTGTTGGGAGGATACCTACCACAAAACTTTTTGGGGGTGTAGGGATAAGTACCACTAACATTGTGTTGTGGGGATAACTACAACAAAATCCTTTTGTTTGAAGGAAACCTACCACAAAACATTTTGTTGGGAGAATAACTACCACAAAACTATTTGTTGGGAAAAAACTACCACAAAACTATTTGTTGGGAGGATAACTACCACAAAACTATTTTGGGATAACTACCACAAAACTATTTGTTGAGAGGATAATTACCACAAAACTATTTGTTGGGAGGATAACTACCACAAAACTATTTGTCGAGAGGATAACTACCACAAATTATTTGTTGGGAGGATAACTACCACAAAACTATTTGTTGGGAGGATAACTACCACAAAACTATTTGTTGAGAGGATAACTATCACAAAACTATTTGTTGAGAGGATAACTACCACAAAACTATTTCTTGGGAGGATAACTACCACAAAACTATTTGTTGGGAGGATAACTACCACAAATTATTTGTTGGGAGGATAACTACCACAAAACTATTTGTTGGGAGGATAACTACCACAAAACTATTTGTTGAGAGGATAACTATCACAAAACTATTTGTTGAGAGAATAACTACCACAAAACTATTTGTTGGGAGGATAACTACCACAAAACTATTTGTTGGGAGGATAACTACCACAAACTATTTGTTGAGAGGATAACTACCACAAACTATTTGTTGGAAATAACTACCACAAACTATTTGTTGGGAGGATAACTACCACAAACTATTTGTTCAGAGGATAACTACCACAAAACTATTTGTTGAGAGGATAACTACCACAAACTATTTGTTGGGAGGATAACTACCACAAACTATTTGTTGGGGATAACTACCACAAACTATTTGTTGGGAGGATAACTACCACAAACTATTTGTTGGAGGGATAACTACCACAGACTATTTGTTGAGATGATAACTACCACAAACTATTTGTTGAGAGGATAACTACCACAAACTATTTGTTGGGAGGATAACTACCACAAAACTATTTGTTGGGAGGATAACTACCACAAAACTATTTGTTGAGAGGATAACTATCACAAAACTATTTGTTGAGAG
>SAYR01023244.1:1927847-1968311 GCA_004382745.1 Argopecten irradians irradians | reverse complement strand
ACACTACGTCGCCTTAGGTGCATAACATTGACTCTCCCTGTGTTAATACAGCCTACACTGAGAACTCCTGTCGCCTGAGGCTCCATGCATGACTCCCCTTGTAATACAGCCTACACTAGAACTCGTGTCGCCTGAGGCTGCATTGCAATGACTCCCTTGTAATACAGCCTACACTAGAACTCCTGTCGCCTGCGGCTGCTTGCATTACTTCCCCTTGTAATACAGCCTACACTAGAACTCCTGTCGCCTGAGGCTGCATTGCATGACTCCCCTTGTAATACAGCTACACTAGAAATCCTGTCGCCTGAGGCTGCCATTGCATGACTCCCTTGTAATACAGCCTACACTAGAACTCCTGTCGCCTGAGGCTGCATTGCATGACTCCCCTTGTAATACAGCCTACACTAGAACTCCTGTCGCCTGAGGCTGCATTGCATGACTCCCCTTGTAATACAGCCTACACTAGAACTCCTGTCGCCTGCGGCTGCATTGCATGACTCCCCTTGTAATACAGCCTACACCTAGAACTCCTGTCGCCTGCGGCTGCATTGCATGACTCCCCTTTGTAATACAGCCTACACTAGAACTACTGTCGCCTGCGGCTTGCATTGCATGAATCCCTTGTAATACAGCCTACACAAGAACTCTGTCGCCTGAGGTGCATTGCATGACTCCCTTATTGTAATTAACGCCTGAGTTCTAGTGTAGGCTGTATTACAAGGGGAGTCATGTAATGCAGCCTCAGGCGACACGAGTTCTAGTGTAGGCTGTATTACAAGGGGAGTCATGTAATGCAGCCTCAGGCGACAGGAGTTCTAGTGTAGGCTGTATTACAAGGGGAGTCATGTAATGCAGCCTCGGGCGACAGGAGTTCTAGTGTGGGCTGTATTACAAGGGGAGTCATGCAATGCAGCCGCAGGCGACAGTAGTTCTAGTGTTAGTCGTGTACATAAAACTAAAAGAACAGAAAAGAAAAACAAATATAAAAATAAAAACTCTAAAAGTGGGCATATATCAATATTTACCCACGCAATAGATAAAACAAAAATAGAAAGCTTCAACATGAGATAAATAGAGTTTCAATGGTGGTTTTATGTTATATACATATAATATTCGGTAGACATCTTGGACGCCATATTGAATATTTCAAAATGCCCAATTGTGTGAGCTCCATCCCACGGTAGGGAATGTACATTGTACGTCACAAACATTACTAAGAGAACAGAATTACTAATGGCTGCCGTGAGGCCCGCCTCGCGGTAAGTTTACCTCTGTTTGTATCTTTATCAATCAATTTATTAATTATCAATGCCGTCTAAAGTACTTTAAATGTATTCAAGATTCATCGGCTATTAATGGATTTCATACAGAATGTGCCGTTTTTTTCAAACATTCAAGGACAAACAACCTTTACTCGCATATCAAACGTGGTTATCGCTAGGACTTCTACGTGGAAATGCAGCAACTTACCCCTAAATCCCCTTTTCTAGCATATTTCCATATTCTAAATTAATTGTAAGCTATACCAAACTCGTTTAGAACAGAGTTTGCTAAATGTCGTGCAGGAACAACTTGTATAGAGAACTTCAAAGAAGTGGGATATCGTTAGGACATAGAGTTGTGAGGCTATCGTAAGGACACGTACATTACATGCTTACTAAAATATTATTCACTGTAATTGTGTAATCAGGATGCGTTAAAGATGTAGGCAGTGCTTAATGAAATTGGAAGAAACCCCATAACTGATGGCCCATCATGGAATTAGCTTACCGAACCAGCCTGAATAGGCATATGCATATTCCTCAAAATAGAACAAGGAAATGTCACTTTTAAATGTGAAAAAAAGTATTCCAACCAAACTTTCGGGTACGTTATAAGAAAAGGCACGAGCAGAAACATGGTTCATGCCATTCATAGTTTAAATCTAAGGACATGTCATAGCATAACATCTGAATGAATTTATTTTAAACCTATTTTCATTATCAAAATTCAACACAGCAAGTATTAGGCACAAGTTTCCACAACTTAGAGAGCATTTTCCTCACAAATAATTATTTACATAAATATGCATGTACAATATGATATAGCATTGTAGATAATTTCATAAATAAATGTTGAGATATGGATAGGGAGACGAAGTGGATAATGTTTTGCCAATTTATAATAAAACTGAGAATGACTGGGAGAGAAAGGAGGTAAAGAGAGAGGGGGTGATCAGTTTTCATCAAATTATAATATTTTACTCGCGATTCATGTAGAGGGAAGCACTCGTGAAAATATCAAAGTTTCCACCTCACTCGATTCACCAAGAAACAAGGAATATTCTATTCATTACAGTTGTTTTCTCGTTTCCATTTACAGAAGACCATCACTAACACTACTAGTTCCGCCAAAGGTTATTTCGCCATTATATTGTACAAAGTAATTTGCCCTTGCGATTATTACTTCGTATTTTTGTGAGCATAACGTCACATTTCTACACAAAAAGATTACGTCATTTCCGCGCTCAAACT
The DNA here is from genome assembly GCA_004382745.1 of Argopecten irradians irradians. NCBI lineage: Eukaryota > Metazoa > Mollusca > Bivalvia > Pectinida > Pectinidae > Argopecten > Argopecten irradians. The sequence continues at coordinate 1,965,798 of SAYR01023244.1, read as the reverse complement.
AATGGCGTAAAAATCAAAATTATATTTTGACTGTAAATGCTGCATTCCGATTCGTTAAAAGCGAGTCAAAATATGAGTAAAGTATATCGCTTTCGCTTTCACGTTCACCGTTAACCTTATATTTCACTGCGATTTAATAAATAATGTACTAAGACAGAAATCACTTCCGATGCCAACGACAGTGATTACACTTTACACTTTCTTTATCCTTCTACGTTATCGAATGTCCATCATTCAATTCTTTAGTTGCTTTCTCCTTGTCTCCCCAAGGTTGCGTTCTTTAAAAATACATTTCTTCACCGCCGTCAGCATAGGAAGGACATTTTCATAAGTTTTATAAGATCAAATTGCATATAGGTCCCCCTTGGACCTCCTTGTTGTTCATATTTCATTTTGAATTGAAATAAAATTACGAGCAAAGAACAGACAAGAAGATAGAAAAGATAATTAATTTGACAGAAATAGAAGTGGGTGTCAAGAATCTATATAATCTGTTATTTGCTCTCATGTGGTTCACGATCTCGTAAAATAACCAGCATTTCTTTTTCAATGTATATTACAAAAAATAAAATGTTGACATATATTTTAGAGTTTGTAGCATACATTTCTTTTACGATTGATATGAATAAGCTTATACATGTACTGTATATTCACATGTTCAATGTGCCAATTCCGAGTTTGTGATGATAGATCTCGGTATCATAAGTTATCATATGTTTTAAAGTTACAAATGTTGGATTTTAGTGTCTTTAAAATATGATAATTTCTTTGACAATTGCTTGTAAAAGAGTCGATAAGAGTCGTTTCCATAATTAAGAAAGCCAGAGTGGTATTTTGCCACAAAGCACTTTTATTTTAGTAAAATTTAAACCTTTTTTGTTGCTAATTAGTGGACTGTAGCTTTATGTTATGGATAAATAAATTTTATTTATTCAATAACTTCGTCAATGTCAGTCATGTACTCTTGCGCTCTCTTTTTCGTTTCCTGTTTTCAGAACGGTTCCAAATTGGGACTTTCTCAGCAAATTCCGTCTCCACGTTTGCTCTAACAGAGAGCTTGATATAAGTGTTTTCTATAAAGGGGTGTTATAAAGTAGTAATGCATGATAACGTTATTCATACACTAATTGGACATATGGAGCACAAATAAACATTTTGAAATGATCCTACAAAAAGAATACTCATTCGTGAAACATGTCCTGACGTCAACACTGTTTTGTGTGTGTCCTAACGATATCCCCCTTCTCTAAAGTCCTCTATACAAGTTGTTCCTGCTCGACATTTAGCAATCTCTGTTCTAAACGAGTTTGGTATAGCTTACAATCAATTTAGGATATGGAAATATGCTAGAAAAGGGGATTTAGGGGTAAGTTGCTGCATTTCCACGTAGAAGTCCTAGCGATAACCACGTTTGATATGCGAGTAAAGGTTGTTTGTCCTTGAATGTTTGAAAAAACGGCACATTCTGTATGAAATCCATTAACAGCCGATGAATCTTGAATACATTTAAAGTTCTTTAGACGGCATTGATAATTAATAAGTTGACTGATAAAGATACAAACAGAGGTAAACTTACCGTGAGACGGGCCTCACGGCAGCCATTACGTTGTTCTCTTAGTAATGTTTGTGACGTACATTCCCTACCGTTCATCCTCCCGTGGATCATATTGTATACATACGAACAGATAATATTAAGCAGTGAAAAAGACAATATCGGAATTGTTTGGGTTAAGGAATAAATAGCTTCTGTACTTCACTAAGAGTTTAAACGATTAGGGAAATGTCGTGCCCAAATTGCATGATCACAAGAGGCGACTGAAATTGAAAAAATATTTTTCTCACTTTTTTTTTCACTTCGCCTTGACATAACTCACTTTTGGCATTAATTTGAGCGTCCGCCGTGGGAGGAAGACTGAGGGCTCCACCTTCTGGTCGGGTAACAATAGTTTCTGCTCCTCCGCCGCGTAAAGGAGTTGGATGACTGCGGGACGCACTGTTCGACATTTCTGGTAGAATGCTTCAGTGAGATCTACTACATGTTTATCTACCGCGACAGATTTACACTTGTAAATCACGAATGCATCCTAGGTTACAGTATCACGATACAAAGTATTACAATATTACAGAAAACTTACAAAAAACTCTAACTGGCTAGAATTTTGTTTATCTCTCAAGTACACGTGTGGGTTTTTTTTAAATAAACAGGAAGCAATGGTAATTTGCTGCCGTTTGCTCAAATATGTAGACGGCGGCCATTACAAATGTGTGAAATAAAAGGGTCTAGAAAGTATTTCATTGTGCAGAGTTGTCAATTTCATTAATGGGATGTAATATGGGGGCAGTGGAATACATAAAATCCCAATGAATAGGTACGTGTACGTTTTTCCGGCATTGCATGGACGATATATTAAAAATATACCACTGACGTAGCGTATGCCAAATCTGTCCTACGATTTCACATTCTTAAGAGGTACTGCAAGCTGACTATATTATAGGCAAAAAAAAGTCTTTAAATAATACAATATAGGCAGGTTAAGCGGACTAAGTATACTGCTGCCTCCCAATACATAAAGCGGGCTGGTTGATTGGGCTTAAAGTCCCTTTAACAGCAAAGACTATTTAAGGACGGACCCCTGCGTGACTTTGGAGACTACGGTATGTTCATGATGTGTCGCCTTATAAAAGTGAGACTCTTGCCCTTTTGTCACGCAAAGTAGTCGTCAACAGCAGAAACATATATACATAGAGATTGGCAACTCCTCCAATTTTACGATCAGCAGATATACCTTTGTATGTGCTTAGGGGTTTTTAGATAAACTCTTAAATAGTTGAATATAAAAGAATAACTTTGATATGTTGTAAAAGTTCAGTAATTTTCAGATGGTTTGAGTACGATTTTGGATCGAAAAAATAATATTTTAACTTATTTATTAATAAGATAAAATGCACTTCCGGTTTTGAATGCCTGATTTTCGAAAAACAAGGTAAAATTGCTTATTTCGTGCTTTCAAAAACCATATTAAATAACATCAATCGGGAAAACTGATCACATCAAACCATGATATAATGTTTAAACTTTGTGTTGATGCAAAAATATCATGTTTAAAAGAATACATTTAAAAGTAGTTAGCCAAGGCAAAATGCCTATAATCTGGAGGTCCCTCTGCCTGTCAGCATAGACAAAGAAGGAGTTTCCAATCTCTATGCATATATGTTTCTGTCAACAGCCAATTTTATTGACCATTAATTGCGTTCGCCAGGGGACAGAACCCAGAGCCTTCTTTGCCAATTTCAAGCCCAAAAGTTAAGCAATGTCATGGACTGGTCTCGTTTGCATAGATTTTTCTTAACATTGAATGATAATGTTGTAAATTATTATTTTTCTTGGTTTTTCCGCCAATCTCATTGGACGTCGGTACCCCACGTGACCCCCTATAAAACAATGATCGACCGATAAAAAGTTGATTGAAAAAATGTTGATTGACCGATCTGTCTAGAAATAGATAGGGGCTGACAGAATCTAGCTGTACTGAAACAGGAAGTGGGTAATGGCATGCGCGCAATATTATGAAGTATTATTACTTTGAAGATGAAGTGAATTCTCCAAGAAGTGCAAGTGCGTATTTTTCCAACTATTGATTGATTTGTCAGAAATATTTATGAATTCAAATATATTTGTATTTAAACATTTTTTATAAAAATAAATAATGTCAATCGTTGTGAATAAAAAGTTATAAAAGTGAATTTTCGGAAGATTTAAAAGTCTGTATGTCTCAGTCAAGGTCATTTTACATTCTAATTAGTGGCAAGTGTATCTTAATGTTCCAAGTCTAAATACAGGTTGGAGAACAACAGCCAGACAATACTCAAACCTGATTAAGCTTGATCATATCAGAGATATTCCACATTCCAGCAAAGATTGCTTCCCATTGTGGTCATTGAAAATTGCTAATTATGAATTGTTACTTTAGAGAATATTTAAATAATGAATGAAGAAGTCATCAGAAATAATGGAATCTTGCTTCTGATGTGGAATATTTCTTAATTTTAATGATTCTTTAATTGCCAGTTTTCAAACTTAATCTATCTTGAAGAAATGTCCTGAATGGTTTATATTTTACTTCATGATACAATATGTATCCTTTATGAATTTTTTTTTACTTACTTATGAAAACTAAAGTGTTATCTCAGATGGACAGATCTAGTAGATTAAAAAAAATAATGATTTATTCCACCCAGCATAATCGAAGACTGTTTTATTCGCATATGTAAAAAAATATGCATGAACCTATATGTTGTGTCAGCTCTCCACTGGTCCACAACAGTTTAAAAAAATAACAAAATTTAATTTATGTATCTATGTATGTTGTGTCAGCCCTCCACTGGTCCACAACAGTTTAAAAAAATAACAAAATTTAATCTATGTACCTATATGTTGTGTCAGCCCTCCACTGGTCCACAACAAGTTAAAAAATAACAAAATTTAATTTATGTATCTATATGTTGTGTCAGCCCTCCACTGGTCCACAACAGTTTAAAAAAATAACAAAATTTAATTTATGTACCTATGTATGTTGTGTCAGCCCTCCACTGGTCCACAACAGTTTAAAAAAATAACAAAATTTAATCTATGTACCTATATGTTGTGTCAGCCCTCCACTGGTCCACAACAAGTTAAAAAATAACAAAATTTAATTTATGTACCTATATGTTGTGTCAGCCCTCCACTGGTCCACAACAGTTTAAAAAAATAACAAAATTTAATTTATGTACCTATGTATGTTGTGTCAGCCCTCCACTGGTCCACAACAGTTTAAAAAAATAACAAAATTTAATTTATGTACCTATATGTTGTGTCAGCCATCCACTGGTCCACAACAGTTTTAAAAAATAACAAAATATAATTTATGTATCTATGTATGTTGTGTCAGCCCTCCACTGGTCCACAACAGTTTAAAAAAAATAACAAAATTTAATTTATGTACTTATAATTAATTTTTCTTTGTTTTCATACCAAATCTGGCTTTCTGATTGGCCAATATTTTTTTGCATACCACAATGGGGAAAAAAATCCGAGAATGGCGCGAAACCCCAACGTTATCGTGACGTCACAATAGAGACATTGACGTTGCATATTGATTCGGAAAAAATAATCCCTTGAAAAACCACTATGATGTTACATTTAAACATACTTCATTTTATCAAATAGAGTATAAAATTAATTAAAAGTATAAAAAAAATTGTTTGCAAACTTTTGTGAGAATCCGCTACGCGGATTCACACAGTTTGCAAACAATTTTTTTTCATACCCCGATAAAATAAAAAAAATAGTGACATCAATGCTTAAATGTATGTTGTGTAAGCCCTGCACTGGTCCACAACAGTTTAAAAAAATCAATGCACAAAAATTAACTCCACCACAAATAATGTTGATTTGCACTTCAAGATGCTGTGTCTGAATGGTTTGATGTAGGAACAGTTGTTACCAAGGTAATGTTTTTTCCTGAAGGAAGCTTGAAAGAAATTGGTCTGTTATTAAATTGTGGTGGAACACGGAAATTGTTATACATGGCTATGCCACCCTTTCTCTCTATGATTGGGGCCTCCTCGGCATTATCTGTTGATGGCTGTGGTGGTAGTGAAGTTCTTTGAACAAATGATATTGGTGGATATGGGGCAACTGAAGGTCCTAATAATGTGTCTGCTGGTTGAACTGAAGATGAATGTAATGATTTCTCCTTATCTTCTATTGATGGTTTATGTAATAATTTTGCTCTTTTTATTTTCTTACTAGACGGTTTTTGAAATCTTGGTTGTTTTTCAAACTTTTGGTTTGATGCTACCTTATACTTAGGTGACATTTTTTAGATGCAACTGTGTTTTCATGAGATAATGCCCTAACAACATTTGTAAGTCTAACGCAACAGATGCCAAATTTATAGATGATTCAATATCTTGCATTTCTAGTTTATTTTTAATTTGCTCTACAGCTCTTTTGCATCTAAGTAATATGTGCTTTTGTTTGTTTTTTGAAGCTTTAGGGTTGTGTACTGGTGTATGGATCATGTTATCTTCTGCATCTGATGAGGGCTCTGGTAAATTACTGTTTGAATGTATCACCATTTGGTTTGGGCATATCACCGTTTAATTGGGGGTGTCGTTTGTTGCTGTCCTTATTTCATTGTGAGATACACACTCAACACTTTGTTGGTTCCACTCCCTTTCATTATGATAACTAATATGTATATAGTATCCTTCCACATATTGTTCCATGGGAACATCTGCCTTCTGTCTTTCTCTCTCTTACTTAGTATTGTAATTCCTTTAGTACAAACTCTGGACACTCTCTATAATTCTCTGTCCAATTCTGACCACAACTTCTCAATCTTAACCTTCAACTTGTGTCTATCACTTCAATTCTATCTCTTTTATTTCTCTCCTATCCCTTATAAGCTACATGACTAAACTTCTACTTTTACTCTGACAAAATCTAATATTTCTATTGGCTAGTTTATCTATCTGGAGGCGGTCTATATCTATCCTTTTGAAGTCTTTGGTGACTGTATGCTGTCTCTGGACCTTGGTTGAAACCATCAATGGCTTTAACTAAATTGACCATGCTTCCACACACCATTGTCATCTGTGTGTTTTCCGTCCTTACTCCCACACTCTCTCTCCTTTGAAAACTATCTCTGTGTGTGTCCTGGTCCTTTCACTATTGTTAACAGTTTTAACTAATTACTTTATTGCTTTCTCTGAACTCTTCTGATGATACTTTAATTCTCATTTTTCAACTGTCATACTTGCCTCCTCTCCCTTAAGATTGTTCCACAAACTTTCATACTAACCAATATATATTTTTTTTCTAATATTCAATACTACATCAATGATTATAATGATATACACTGTATCTATCTACCAACATGCAAAATACATATCATGCAAACAACATTATGATTAAATTCATTACTCACAAATAGATATTATTTCTTAAAAGATTGAGATGAGTGGGAGAAAAAAAATTGTCCGTTAATCTCCAAACATCTCGAACTCTTTTTCCATCACCGCTGGGCTGCAGTGATTAATTCCATCATATATTGTGTCCACATAATCCATATAGAATTCACTGTCTTTCAAAACAAAAGTCACATATTATCAATGTAAATACCAACATATTTCACATATAAATGTAGGTTCCATGTCAAACAATTCACAAAGTAGGCTTCCAATGATAAATCAAAAACATGTCAAATGTTACTGAAATCGTAACTCGACCTCCTCTCAATATTGAGGCATATGATTATCGCCTAATGAAAACTGAAAAACATGCCAGTCTGAAATGCCAATTACACTATCAAGACTGGTTAGCTTCTTATTCTAGCAGTCGCAAAACTCCTACTTGTCTTAACTCTTTCCCAGACTTCAACTACCATGAAACAATAATTGTAGTAACTTATCCTTCTCCACTCTTTTCTTAAAGCTTTTTTTTTTACATATATATGTTCAGCTATTGCCTCTTTTACATGTACCATGTAAATATATATTTCTCAGTAAGAATGAGGATTTCTCTATTTTCCCCCAATATCTCTGTACATTTCCTAGCTAGGATAAATCTTAGAGAATTTTCATGTTAAACACAGTTTTTAATACTTATTAAGTATTGGTCAAAGGTTTCTAACTGTCGTAATCCTTTCTTTATGGACCATAAACTATATTCTTAGCAAATAATTACATGTTCCTAGTAAAAAAAAATAATACCAAAGTTCCTAATTGTGCGGCCTAATTTACTGTCGACTAGACTAGAAAACATAAAATGATCTACCAAAAAGATAAGTTCATAATACTCAATCAGAAAAGAAAAGGACTGAAGTCTATCTAGAAGCTTTTCCTTTATAAAAAGTTAATCATGACCTACATGTACACTGCAACTGCATATAGCAAGTGTTTTCATCGTATCTTCACTACTCATTACTAATTACTAGTTATTGATACTAACAACAGCATTGGAAGGGAACTTTTCTTTTTTTCTACACTGCACTACTTGCTAATTCTACTCTCTTTTTTTTGCTACGACCTCGGAGAGTTCTGTTAATGTGAAATTCTCGAATCAAATGTTCAGGTATCACCTCTCCATTCACCCATGAAGTTTCCTTCTTTTCTACCCTCTTTACTCTATACCACTTGACACCCTTGCTAGGTTTGCAACAAGGAATTTTATCTACTGTGAGCCATTCCTCTCTTCCTTGTGTTTGTGCATTGGTATCATTCGTATCATTTATGGGTTCTGAGTTGAGATTAGTCTAAACTGTGAAGGGTATTGTGTCCTGCTCTTCAATTAGTTCTGGGTTCTGATCAGTTTCAACACCATGTGTCATGGGAGGGGGGTTGGTAGGTCTGAGTTCTGGGCTAGTGTAAAGTTTCATTCTATTGGCATGTATGAGAGATTTCACTACTTTGTTTGTCTTACATTCTCTGAGCTTATACCTGTGATTGTCAAAAACCATAGTGATGGAGTAAGGTCCTACCCACTTCTGACAAAGCTTAGCCGACAAACCCACTGGTACTTTCTTACAATGTAACCATACTCTCTGACCTACCACAAAGCCTGGGTTTTTGGATTTCTTGTCATGTTGACTTTTATATTTCTTTTGTGCCTTTTGTATATTCTCCTTTGCAATATCTCTGTATATTCCTGGTTGCGCATTACCTTGGTAATATGGTCCTGTGCTGTCTTGGAAATACTAGGATTAGGAGTCAATGCTGTATCAATAGGTAAGCAGCACTCACGACCAAACAAGAGGAAATAAGGAGAAAACTGAGAAGATTGTGTAGATGGAGCTGCCCTATAACTCAGCATAATACTTGGTAGTATCTCATGCCAATTATTCTGCTTTTCATTGCAAAATGCTCTCAGTGTAGTAGCAATAGAGTCATTCATGCGCTCACATGTTGCATTTGTCTGAGGATGGTAAGAAGATGTATTCAACTTTGTGATTTGAAACATATGACACAGTTCCTTGATTAGCTGTGACATGAAGTTCTGTCCTCTGTCTGTGAGAATAGCTCTAGGAGCTCCATATCTGCAAATGAACTCATTATACAAAATCCTCGCTACCTCTGTAGCCTCATATGACACTAGTGGAAATGCCTCGCACCACTTTGAAAAAGAATCTACAATCCGTAGACTGTACCTATGACCTTGTGTGGTTTTAGGTAAAGGGCCTAGAATGTCCATATGATTTCTACCAAACACATCTTCTATAGGAAGAGGTTTCATAGGTGCATCCTGATGATGCACATTTCGCTTAGACCTGGCACACACTTCACATGACTTACAATAATACTGTATATCTCTAAACATTTTGTGCCAATAGTATTTAAGCCTGATGCTATGAAATGTTCTCCCAATGCCCTGGTGACCACTGGACTTTGCCATGGTGTGTTTGCCTCTTCAATAATTATATCGCCCAACATTTCCTTGGTTTGTCTCTCTATCTCTGACTTAGCCTGTGGCGAGGTTCTATAAAACCTTTACTTTATAGGCTTGGCATCCCCTGTATCTATTTCATGGAAATATAGGTTAGTTGTACCTAGTTCCGATAGATCTTTGGCAAATATGTCTCTGTTATCTCCTAGAAAGGCAAACAGAACGTCATTCTCTTTCTCAGTCAATGAGGAAGTACTTACTCTGACACCTAAGTCTTTGGCTATACTTATATTCTGCCTGGTAACAGAATCTGAAGCTTCAGTATCCAGCTGTGAAAGACTTGTGACATTGTTTACTGAAGTAGATGACTGATCTTCAGAAAACTCCCCAACTACGTCACCCAGACGCAAAGACGTGACCAGAGCAAGTGGCTGGTCAGCCCTGAGTTCTACAAAGCTATTTGTAGGGTTCAGAACTTGATAGATAGCCCTACTTCCCTGAATCTCTGATACTGTCCTGGCACCCATTACCTTGCACTTAGTAGGCAAACTTGAAGTAGGTTCAATTAATTTTAAGCCATTCTTACTGGTACACTTTCGAGTCCTAACATGTACACGAACCCTAGCAATAGACCGCGGAGCTATTCGAATGTTACAAACTAACCTGGCTACGTTAGATTTGCGGTGAATGTCTGGTGACCTCAAGAATGCCACCATAGCAATCCCACCCTGTAACTCTAAACATCCCTTCCCACAATCTATTCTAGCTCTATTTGTTCTCAAAAAATCTGTTCCTAAGATCAAGGGGAAACTCAAATTCTCTACAATTTGGAATGTTTGTACCATATCTAGATGTCCAATAGAAATAGGTATCGTAACCTGACCCTTAACTTGTATGTCACTACCATTAGCCGAATGCAAAATATTCAACTTATACTTCTCAACTTCAACAGATTTCCTAAACCCCGAATCTTTCCATACCTTACAGTCTATAAAGGATATACCCTCTGCTCCAGTATCTACCAATGCTTCATAAGTTCTATGTCCTAGCCTTACTGGAACTTGATATCTGTCTAAAGATTTCATTACTATACTCTGCTTCCTATCTTTGTGCCCATCCTAGGGATAGGCGCGCACCCCTTTCCTTTCCTTATGCCTTCTCTAGATCCTTTAACTTTGAGAGCTCTACAGACTGCTTTAATATCCCCCCTTTTCCCACAATGGAAGCACTCCGCATCCCAGGAACCAACATTTAACTGAACTATGGTGGTACTTACCACAATGCTGACATGATCTTTGACTGTTTATATCTCTGTCCTTTGGCCTTCCCCGTGCACTCCTAACACTCATCACCTGTGAACTTTTAATCCTCTCGAGTACACTCTTGCTGGCCTCACATTCTTTCCTTAACTGCAGCAATTCCTTTTTGAGGTTTGAAATCGTTCCTTCCATTTCTCTACTGGAATCCACACGTCCAATCGACTGTGACATACTTCCAAATTTTGATGAGCACATCAAAAATTTCATTCTTATTTCTATCTAATTCTAGTCCCTTTATTTTAACACTCTCCACATAGTCCTTAAGGTCTCTCCCCTCTTGCCTAGACTTAAGGAATTCTCCAACTCTGCTTGGCCTTTCCAATTCACTTGGGAAAAATCTACTTGAAAACTTCCCAATCAGATGTTCCAGGTTTTCCTGTACCTCAGTAGGTTGAGAAAATAGCCACTGTTCAGCCTTGCCCTTAAGTAACAAGGACAATTGAAGGACTTTTTCCTCCTCCTTCCACTTCCTAATCTTACTAATTTTCTCAAACTTTGCTAGCGATATCTTTGCACAGCTGTCCCCATCGTATTTTTCCAAAGACGGAAAGTCTTTTGATGCCATTTCTTTCTTCTTTTACCAGGGTGAAGATGTTACCACCCTGGTAGCCGGATGTCTCCACCACATATCACCGTTTGGTTTGGGCATATCACCGTTTACTTGAGGGTGTCGTTTGTTGCTGTCCTCATTTCATTGTGAGATACACACTCAACACTTTGTTGGTTCCACTCCCTTTTATTATGATAACTAATATGTATATAAAGTATCCTTACACATATTGTTCCATGGGAACATCTGCCTTCTGACTTTCTCTCTCTTACTTAGTATTGTAATTCCTTTAGTTCAAACTCTGGACACCCTATAATTCTCTGTCCAATTCTGACCACAACTTCTCAATCTTAACCTTCAACTTATGTCTCTCACTTCAATTCTATCTCTTTTATTTCTCTCCTATCCCTTATAAGCTACATGACTAAACTTCTACTTTTACTCTGACAAAATCTAATATTTCTATTGGCTAGTTTATTTATCTGGAGGCGGGTCTACATCTATCCTTTTGAAGTCTTTGGTGACTATATGTTGTCTCTGGACCTTGGTTGAAACCATCAATGGCTTTAACTAAATTGACCATGCTTCCACACACCATTGTCCTCTGTGTGTCTTCCGTCCTTACTCCCACACTCTCCATCTCCTTTGAAATCTATATCTGTGTGTGTCCTGGTCCTTTCACTATTGTTAACAGTTTTAACTAATTACTTTATTGTTTTCTCTGAACTATTCTGATGATACTTTAATTATCATTTTTCAACTGTCATAATGTATCTTGTGTAGGTGCTTACATAAGATAGTGTGCATGTAGTCAGGACAAGAACAAGTGTACATGTGTATACACAAATTATTACAGGGATGAATATTGCATTTTCCTAAGCAAGATTGTAGATTGCATGTAGAGGCAGTCCTAGTAACAGTATACATTTTAGTGTTATCTGATGATTTGACAGAATACTTATTTTATTTACTCTTGTTATGGAATTATCTGGTATATTGCTACTTGATTTATGTCTATCTGAACTTTGTTTGGTAAGAAAATCCTCAGGTTTGTTGTACGTAGTGTATCGAAATCTGTTCAAATAATAGTCCTTCTCTATGCACATCAAAATATGGATTAACCTGTCTACTCTCCTGTTCTGTTTCTTGGAAAAATAAATGGTTTTTAACTTATTATGAAAGCTCTCAACAAACATATTTGTGTTAATCTGTGTCTGCAAATCTCACTTGCGTAGATAAAGAGCCCACTTTTGTTTACGCGACTCATAGTGATCTTGAAAATATTTAATGAAATTTAGCTAAAGTGTGGAATACTTTTCAATAAATGACCTCAGATATCTTTGATATTCTTCTTCAGATTTTGAGTTTAATAAAGCATGAAGAAAAAAATAGATTTCAATTTTGTGCTCTTTATTTTGGACAGATTGAAGTTTGCGCCTCCAAGACTGGTGTACATGCCATACACAAAGATAATGTTGAATGGCTTTCCCACATACTTGCTCTAGCAGCCTTTATGCCAGACAAATCATCATCAGTAAGTATAACACCTATACTTGTTTCTGGACACTTGGATTTCACAGCATTTAACAAAATTTGTAAAGCTGTGGTATGTTCACTGTTGGATATACAAATTGCTATAGGATATCCCTTGTGACATTCATCAATAACTAGCAAAGTTAGGAGTTTAAATTCATAATAATTAGTTTTGTGAGTCGAATCCATACACAAAATTCTAATACCAAACTTTCGGTACATATCAGATTGTGCCTCAGTCATAATGACAAGCATAAAATAATTTTTACCTAAAGGAATGGAGTTGTTATCTAGCCCTTGTTGTTTATAAATCAGTACCGGGTTAACAGATGGATTACTTTGAAATTATATACCCAAAGTAGGGTTGATGTTCCATCATCTTTATGTCTTTGATACTTACAGTCTACAAGTTTCCTTTTCATTTCAAGTATACTTATACGATTGATTAATTGATAGTATTTGATGTCATCCAAGTCTCTGCTATCTATATTACCGATATCATTATGAATATCATTTAAAATTGAATCTACAGGTATTCCTAATGAAAGTTTCCTAGCAATGTCCTTTCTAATTTCATCAGGAATAGGGAGATATTTTGTCTGATCAAAGTCTACTGAATGACTGTGTGTTTGTATGTATTCTACCTTGACACAATCAGTTATTTTATCAACAACAACATGCATACGGGATAGACATATATGATACCGTCTATTTTACAAGAGCCTTTAATAATATGCCTACGTGTATGAACTTTAGAATTTTTGTTGGATTTAAAACCGCTCCGGTTGCATACAAATTGGTATGATTTACTAGACTTACTATCTGTTTCTTTTCGAGCCTTTAGGAAGAAAACATGGTTTTCCAACTCTTCTTCTGCTTTCCATGACATAATTTTTTCAATATTTGGAAAAGTCAAGTCTGATTTTACTATTGATGCGGAATGAAAATCATAATGATCCTAAATCCTTCATTGCATGATGGAACCATACATTTCAAAAGGTGTTTGACATTTGTATGATATTTTCTTTTCGGGGTGTTTGATATTGATATGGCGTCTGCGAGCGGAGTTACAACTGAACAACATTTGACACATTTCACATCTGATCTCTTTCTTGTTACAAGATGCTCGGATTTTACTTGAATCTTTAGATTTCTGTGAGTTAGCGTTTATAGCACACTTTGCTAAAGATGGCAGTTTTAAAACAAACTTTGATGAAGATGGTGGGTCATCATTTTGTAAAAGAGAAGAAAATGTGGTGTCCTTCCATTCAAATTTCATATTTGTTGGTTTGATTGATATATCCTCATATTCAATATTTATGTCATTAACCTGGTCATTGTCCATTTTAGCATCATAATGCCCACCACCTAGGTTTGAAAATATGATATGTAAATTGGCATCGCTCTCTGCTATGGTGTTGTATAGTACACACGCTTGGATCAGCCTCAGTACCGCCATGTGTGACAAGAATATTAACACCAAGAGCTAAAGGCCACAACACATTCCTGGCCTGCATAGACTCCATCCTTTGATAATCGAAAAAGTTCATTGTTCAGATGTTGTTCATAATTAACAGTTGGATTGTGTAGGTGGAAAAAATCCCTAAATATACCAAGATTGTTTCTTATATAATTGACAGCTGTGTGCCTTCACTGAACATGAAACTCTTCATTACCATAATATGCATAACTTATAGCCCTAAACAAACAGTTACCGTCACCCAGTACTCGTCTTCTTGTCAGTCCAAAACTGTCGAGGTATCGCTCTTGTGTCGCCAATTCAAAGTGTCTGTTGCTGCCGTCATGAGATTCCTGAATGAAAATTTCTCATGTACATGTAAATAAATGCCATATAAACAATCCATTGAAGAAAATGAAAATATTTTGAACCACAAGGATTGTTTAAAAATATGCTTTGTATTTTTTCATTACAGATGACATAAATTTTATTAGTTCCTTCTGTCGTCGCTTTAGCCCATACATTTACATTATTTTAATAAAGATAATATGTTTGGTCAGACTTTATCGAGAAAATTATGTTTTAAAACTGTGAATTGAGCATTCATACCATTTGCAATACATTTTCACTTATTGAATGATAATCTGGTATTGTAAACAAAATGGTTGCCTACTGATTAAGCTATAAACCGTACTTACCAAAATTCCTTAAACAAACAAAACAATTTACAACAAGAAGAAAGACCATGCAATTCATCAAAAGTTCTGGAATATAAAATTGGAAACATTTAAAAATTTAAGGAAGAACATGAAGAAGGTGTATATTTTTTGTCCGAAATAATAAAAAGGAACTTTAAAACTAAACAAAGCCCACAATTCATTCCAACAGACAAGAAATATTCTCAGTACTGGTAATGTGTACTCTATACATGCTGTAACAGATATGGAAAAGTAATAATTTCATTCTTGAAAACAAAAGTCATGAATTTTACTTTGCTTTCACCAATGCCTGTTGTACCCGTAGAGACAAATACCTGTAAATATATATATATATATACATGCATGAAAATTATTGAGTGCACAGTGAAGGAGTTTTGTTGAATCAAATTTCAGCTAAAATATGCAAGAAAATTAAAAAAAAAAAAAAAAAGATGAATATTTGTTATTTGTTACTTCTATAAGCATTTAACAATTAATATTTTTGTCACTTACTTTATAAGAATTTCTACTGAAACTGAAAAAAAACAAATCTTTAATGCATTTTGACCATGGCCGCGCATTTTAATAGTTGCCTTTTAATATGGTTCAAAGAAGAAAACTTTGCAAACTTTTATTATATGCATATATGCTGGCAAGTCTTTTTATTCTCAATTGGTAAATTACAGTACCACTTCCTGCATATATGATGAAGTTGTCTCCCTTGGATCATTGGGACTACATGAATGTGGTTTAAATATTTGGTTTAGTTTTATTAGTTTAACATCCCATTAACTATCAGGGTAATGTAAGGACATGCCAGGTATATTGTTGAGAAAACCAGAGTACCAGAAGAAAAATCACCGACCACCAGTCAGTACCTGCAACTGCCCCACATGGGATTCGAACTCGCGATCCAGAGGTGAATGGCTTGTGGCCATGGTAATATGTCGAGACATCTTAACCACTCGGCCACTACGGCCCCCAGAACAGAAACAAAACGGAGAATACTATTTCAAATATTAAGAAGAGAAACAATACAGAGAATAATATTATAGATAATAATAAAAAATGACAGACAATTCAAAGTATTTTGATAGTATTAAAACAAAAAATATTGATATCAGGGAAAATGCCAATAACATATTTTGGGTAGGAGGTGTATTGGATGGGTAGGTTGGAAATTAGATGGCCCAAGAAAACAAATAATATTCTATTTTTAATCTAAATTCCAACCAGTGTGTATGAATCCAAGAAGACAGTTGATGCTGGGGTACGTGTCACATGAGCTCGCATTAGTCCTTCAGACCAGCTGATGAGCTATATATACTATATATATATATATATAAACAAGCAATATATACATATATTGTTCTGATAGTTACCACAGGAGTAGGATCCCGAGACACAATATGGGGCGCTAATATATTCTTAGAGGAATTGCTCCATACAAGCATGGTTAACATAAAAGCGAAAACCAATCCCTATATACACACTCATACATTTTTTTTATTTATATTTTATGCTATAAAAACGTCATTTGAATTTGACGTAATTACTCAATAAAAGTCGGTCAAAAGTGGGAGGAGCTTATTCAATTTAACAACGAAAGATGACTCTTCACGTAAGGTAGAATTATTCATCCGCGACGACAATGAAGTTCAATATTTCAGTGTAAAATAAACATGACAAACATAGTAAATTTCAGAGAAAATTTTATTTAATCAGATCAGAACTTTAAATATATATTAAATTTTGCTAAAAGTTAATATATAGCGTATTAACATAAAGAATTTGTACTCGACCACATGTGTGAACTCGGTGACCGTTTTTGTGCAGCGAGGCGAAGCTGACGTACGCTTTCTCACTGCAGTTTGTCGAAGTTGTCAAATCACCGATGTTCAAGAAGCTAGCTCAACGTGTTTGAGATTGTCGTCTGACTTCTTGACGATATTACATCCTTGGGAGCCATGTGATTATATAATCAACGCTTAGATCCATCGCCATCTACAGACGGAACATTTTCACTTGTGTTCGATGGCTACAATGTATTTGTGGTGACGCGTAACTGTCAATACGTGGATTACTAGCGGTGCATTTTTTATAATACACGTGATTAAATTCTCAAAGAACAAAGACAAGAGGATATGTTTATAACTGACCTCTGTCAGAGGGTCTCGCGCCCGTCCACCGCAGGGACGCGATCGTAGGATGAACACAGACACAGAGGTAATGTTTACATTTGACAACACTGCACGTCGCCCCGTATTTTTTTCCGTTTCTTTATACAATTGTTAATTTAAAAAATGTTGGTATCATATATAAATATAAAACATATATGTATTGTTTACATTTTCCCAAAATTCTATGAAAAACAACAATATACACGTAATGTTGTGTCCAAATGTAAACAAATACTGTATAAAAGATGGTAGTATAAGGATACCCTTGGAGAAAACGACTACTGAAAAGGATCTTGGAGTTTTAGTTGACAACAAACTAAAGTTCACCAACCACGTCAACAAATCTGTAGCAAAAGCTAACAGCATATTGGGAACTATTTTCAGAACATTTGTGTATCTTGAAAACTAAACTTTTACCACACTCTACAAAACTCTTGTCAGACCTCATCCAGAATATTGTTCTCCATAGCTAAAGAAAGACATCAAAGCACTAGAAAATGTCCAGAGAAGAGGTACCAAAAGGCTAACTAAACTCAAGAACCTTTCATATCCTGAAAGGATCAGAGCATTGGGAATTCCAACACTGGAATACAGACGATTAAGGGCAGATATGGTGGAAACCTATAATCCTCAATAAAATAGACATTGTCAACAATGAAAACATGTTCACCCCAATGCGACACGCCAGAACAAGGGGACACGACAAAAAGCTGTTTAAGAAACCCTTCCGTCTTAACACAGCAAAGTATGTTTTTAGTAACAGAATCATTGAGTCCAGTTCCAAGAGAGGTGGTCAACGCAGAAAGCATTAACATCTTTAAGCACAGACTGAACAACCACTGGAAGAACCACGTCCTGAAATTCCAACCATCAACCTAGTGCAACTACTGATATATATATATATCTTACTAGAAACTAGGAATACTACATGTATTATACTATATATATACGTGTGCTAACGCAATCACACGTATTATTTTTAACCATTTATGTAAATATTACCATATATCTATATAAGCCAAATATGGCTTTCCAAAATGATGTTGGACTGATGAGATACTGATGAGAAGCCATGTGTTTCTTTTAAACAAGAGGCCCAAAGGGCCTTAACGGTCATCTGACTACTTTTGCAATAGTAAAATTAATTATATATGGTGTCACTTTGTCAGGACCATATCAGGATCATTTTCAATTTCATTCAACAAATTTTATTTCGAACAAGAGGCCCAAGGGCCTTAACATATAGGAAATAAATTAGATATAGTGTCATGGTAGCCATCTTCGATTTGGGATCAACCGGAGATGTAACAATACTTTGTCGGGACAATGTCAGGATCATTTCATGCAAGTTTCAGCCAAATCGCACCGGTAGAACTTGAGAAGAAGTTAAAAATGTGTTTTCAAGATGTCGGCTGTGGCGGCCATTTTGGATTTCGGATCCATCCGAAAAATAGCAACTCTTTGTCGGGACCATGTCAGGATCATTTCATGCAAGTTTCAGCCAAATCGCACCTGCCGAACTTGAGAAGAAGTTCAAAATGTGTTTTCAAAATGGCGGCTGTGGCGGCCATCTTGGATTTCGGATCAACTCGAAAAATAACAACACTTTGTCAGGACCATGTCAGGATCATGTCATGCAAGTTTCAGCCAAATCGCACCGGTAGAACTTGAGAAGAAGTTCAAAATGTGAAAAGTTAACGCACGGCGCGCGGCGGACGGCGGACGACGACGGACGAAACATGACGACTATAGGTCATCCTTGACATAAAAAAGTAGCCCCTTTACGTTGCATAGAAAATTAAATACGTAAGTTCAAAGTTCAATGTTACCATGCAGTTATGGTAAACAAAATCGGCTAGTACTTGCGTATAGTGAACAAGCCTAGCAAGTGTAAATATATATATATATGCAAAATAATTAATGTATATGAGACTGTATATGTTACATTGGTTTCAAATGTAAAATGGTAAGTCATTGTCATTTACTTAGCTATAATACGCTTACAATATATTAAATCTTGCCTAGAAATATATATATATCGAGGATTGTCTGTATTTATGATTAACAAAACCACAGTTAATATTTTGGGAAATAATGCATGTAGGATCATACATATACATTGTATACTGTTTCTATATGGATATTGATAGAACATCAAACTCATGTGTTCTGTGTAAATATCAAATAGATATAAGTCCTATACACCAAGTACCAGACAGGTGTCCTATAAAATTTTGATCTCCATAACCTATTGACCCAGATGAATATCTTATGCATAAAATATTGAATTTGACACCCCCTCCCCTCTTATAATAAAATGGTTTTTGAATCTTGTTTTGTAAAGTTGTATTATTTAGCTGTTGTATAGGTATATGTAGTCTTCGTTTGTTAGGTCCGTATAACTTCTTGTGCGTTGAGAATTGTCGTTGAAATGATGATTGACTCTGATGTTTTTGTCGACATTTTATTCTTTAGTACTTCATACGTTACATAGAGTCATTGTTGATATATGTGGCCCAAAATGGGACCACACACAAGGTGTGTGCTCCTCTATGTTTCTCCCTCTCTCTTCTACAATAAGTGGTCAGCTCTATTTATACATAACAACGAGAGCATGGGGATCAGTATTTGGCCATGATATCCAACACCTGAAACATCTGATTCATGGATAGCTACTGCATAACATAAGTAACACGCTGAACCAATTAATACTGACCAGTTTCACAATTAGCATTACATATAAGATGTTCAGGCACCACATACCATTACACAACAACGAGAAACTTATATATATAATCCAGACTATTATGTCAGACCTGGCCAGCTATCGCATGACACCCACAGTATATATACGTTTAGACCTGGGACACACACGAATAGCTGTAAGTCTATATCAGTATCTTATGAAATAAAACTTATTATATTATACTCTTATAAAATAACCCCCCCCCCATTAAAGCAGTATCATAATACACAAAATATAAACATTTGTAGTCCTGAAAAGTAATATCATCAGTAACTATGGGTTTGCTCATGTAATACACAAGGTGTCACACTGACCCTTTAAGTGTGAAGATGGCCCGCTGGGACTACATGTGTATATACATGTATACCTATATACGACTTAACACTGCATATATCTATATACTCAATGTATATAGGTAATATTAGGTGCCAAGTTTATGGATAGAATAATTATTAGTGTGGTCATGCAACTACTACTTATATTATATACTTTCTTTTTGAATTATTATGTTAAAAACAATGTTTACTTATATCTATTATACATGACAGTGTATCAAATATATATTAAATAGAGTTTAAAAAAAAAAATAAAAACAGGTCTGCAAACCCTAGTGCTTTCGCTGCTCATCAGCAGATGTTTAAATACAGTAATATCAATGATTTTACATGTAATTAAATTATCATATATCAAGTCGAAGAAAAGAAGAAAAAAATTAATCAGATATTTCAATTTGTTAGTTAGTAACAGAAAAAACCCTTACATGTACATGTATAGAAGCATAAGGTATACAGTTTTTAACATGTGTATTGATGTACATTTATATGGGTTAGATACGAAGGATGTTCCGAAATTAATGTTACTTGCGCAATATCTCGTGGTTAACTACCTCGTGGCGATAGCGTGATATAGGTTAATATCTCGCTCACAATTACACTGACCTTGGTGCTGTGTACATTGTTTTGTAGCGCACTCGTTACACTCTATACAAATATGGTTGGCAAGAGAGTTGAAAACGCAATTGAAATTAGGGCCTATATCAAAGGTAGGTCTCTACTTGGCTTAAAGCCGGTGGATATTCATCGTGAGGTGTGTGATATTACGGTGGCTAGGAGCGGACGTGAAATAAAAACAATTAACAGTTCACACGCAATAACATTGCGTCCACACGCAATAATTATTGTGTTCACACGCAATACTTTTGCGTTCGCACGCAATAATTTTATTTATTTCATGTCCGCTCCCAGCCACCGTATGAGATATATGGGAAGGGTCAAATGTCATATATGACTATGTGTAGGTGGTTTGCTCGATTTAAGTCGGAACACCAGCAGCTTAAAGATGCTGCGCACACAGGTCGCCCTGCAACAACAAGAACAAAGCATAACATTGAACTAATTCGGCAAATCCTTGAAAAAGATGCAAGGTACACTGTCCGGCAGTGAGCTAAAATGACAGGCTTGTCTTTAGCACGTATTCATTGCATTTTAAAGAAACATCTTAAGCTGGGCAAGATCAATGCCAGGTGGATACCCCATTTACTAACTGACAACCAAAAGAGGTACCGGGTTGACAAGGCCAAATCCTTATTGAAGAAATACCCAAAATACAGCAAAAAGGCTTTTTTTCGAACCCAAAATAAAATGCTCTAATCGAATCTGGGCAAACAAAAACGCCAGGCGCCCTAGCATTGCTAAAAGAATACGCACCGCGAGGAAGGTTTTGTATGTCATATTCTTTTATAACAAGGGTCCAATCATTCAAATCCCTGTTTCAAAAGGCAAAACTGTCACCGCGAAGTATTATAGAGACGCTGTACTTCGAAAACTTAAGAAAGTCTACAAACGCCGCCGCCCACAGACAGGTTTGAAGTACCTCAGGCTCTTACATGATAATGCGCCAGCACACAAGGCGCGCATTGTAACGGAGTTTTTGAAGGCAGAAAAGGTCACTGTCCTCCCCCTCCCGGTATATTCACCAGACTTGGCCCCTTGTGACTTTTTCTTGTTCCCCAAACTAAAATTTCACCTGTCTAGAACAAAATATAAATCAAGAAATGCCCTTGGCTCTGCCATTTACCAGTATCTTATGAGTATACCAATTCAAGAGTACGAAAACTGTTTCCAAAAGTGGTTGAAACGATGCATAAATGCAGAGGGGGAGTACTTCGAGGGACAAGGCAAAGTAAAATGATCAGAATTACTTCTATCAAAGAGAAATCACCAAAGTAACAATAATTTTGGAACACCCCTCGTAAGTATTTTATGGGTGTTAATATAGGAGACAGATAGGGTATATGAATACTGTATGGGTAGAGATATAGGAGATATAGATAGGGTAGGTCATATTATATGGGTATATATATATAGTAGATAGAGATAGGGTATACAAAGGTCAGTATTTTATAGGTAGATGTAGGGTAGTTACATAGACAGGTGGATGTTACATACATGGGGCTAGTTTATAATATAGATGAGGGTATAGTTATATAGATGAGGGTGTAGTTATATAAATGGGGGTAGTTATATAGATGGGGTAAATAGAAGGGAGATAGTTATACATACTATATCTATATCTCCACTCATAAAATTCTCATCTACCCTAACATCTACTAGATCTATATCTTCTTACCCATAAAATATTGACCAATCTATATAATTTTCCTTCAACTTTTTTCTTAAAGGGACAATTCACTTACGCTAATTCTTTTACATAACCAAGAAGCAAAATATGGCATAAATGTATTGTTCTACATTTCTTATGAAATATATAACATCAGATATTGACAAATTCCACGTCATTGTTTAGTATTTTAATTGATACCGTTGTAATTACAAATCGTTGATCAATACGATTAAGCAGGTACAATATGTACGCTGTACCAATATCCGAGCCAAAGTCACGCACGTTAAACAAATGAACTACATAAGCACTGTGGAGGTGATATAATGATTTTTTAGGCAAGACAATTCACCTAATAAGGTAAACACACTTCTGTCAGAGCGATTTGAGCTGTTTTAGACAAAAGTAGCATTACTCTACGAGCAAGGGACTGGGTTCGGCATACAAGATATTCGACCACAATGTGTAATGGCGGACAGCGAGTGAGTTTGAACATTTCACACGCATTTCACCACCATGGGATGTTCTGACATATCACAGTAAAACCGACTGATCTAATTTCCATTAGAACTGGGGGTTTTCCGTTATATATACAAATTTTAATGTTCTCGTCGAATGAATTGTCCCTTTAATTATTCCATAATTTAACTTGTCACCTTTAATGATACATGAGACATACGTAATATATATATATATATATATATATATATATATAGTGTCAATATTTAATGGGGAGGGGGGGTGTTCGAAATTTCATATGATACCGGATATTTACGCTCTTGCTGTCGCGGTGCACACAAGAACTGAAGGGGGTGGGGGAGGGCAGGTTCAACCCCTCCATGGCAACTGTGTACACAGGATCTTGACGTTTTGTGAATAATGTATAGCATATTTTTTAAGATACATACCCCATATATGCTTTTATATATATGCTATATGTTATTGACAGAACGGCAAACTCCTGTGTCGTGTATTACCCAGTATAATATGCATGGCCG
Source organism: Argopecten irradians irradians (assembly GCA_004382745.1). Lineage (NCBI taxonomy): Eukaryota > Metazoa > Mollusca > Bivalvia > Pectinida > Pectinidae > Argopecten > Argopecten irradians. Next base: position 1,942,269 of record SAYR01023244.1, on the reverse strand, counting down.
CCGCCCGCTGTAATACTTATGTGATACGATAAAATCAATACATGGGCGTTAATGTCGAATTAATTCAACAATAAAAAAAAACTCTGCTTAGGCAACTTTTATGCAAGAATCGATTTACCAATGGTGCCATGTTTGTGGTAAAACAATCTAATCAGATGCCAATCTACTATCCGTTGCTTTTCAAATTAAAAAAAACTTAAATGACAAACCGGAACACCTCGGCTATTCGGAACCTTCCGCATAATGTTGCGCGCATGCCATTTCCTACTTCCTGTTTCTACGATGGCCGACAGCGGCCGGCAAAAAACAACTCCTACAAAACGTTTTTCGTACTTAAATATTCATTGATATTTAAGTACAACTTTTATTTTCTGAAAATATTTTTTGTCATGAAAAATAATTATGTACAAAATAATTATGTACAGAAAATATTTTCTAAAAATATTTTTTGTCGTGACAATTTTTATCACATTTTTATGTACAAAAAACAACAGGTCTGATGCTAAACCCTGTATTTAAATGGAATCTTCATATTCTCAGGTGTACAATTATAGACTGGGTCATACACAATCAATTAATACGGGTTTCTTAGTGGACTTTATTTTATCTTTATTTGAGAAAGTTCATAAAAGTCGCAAAATGTAAGTGGTAATAAATAGGTCATAATCTCTATTTTTTTGCCTAGTTATTATCCCTTTTATATGTCTTTATATACCAAAGGTTTAAATGTCCATTTAACTTAACTATTTGTTGCAAAACACGCCAGATTTTCCTGCAATCCTCAGTGTATGCAATTAATCATCGTGATAAGGAGTACGGCTATGACCAAATTGGGGTGGTGTTCACAAAATACCGCTTCAGACCTGTTGTTTTTTGTACATAAATATTTGATAAAAATTTGTCATGACAAAAAAACATTTTTAGAAAATATTTTCTGTACATAATTATTTTGTACATAATTATTTTTCATGACAAAAAATATTTTTAGAAAATAAAAGTTGTACCAATGACTATTCAAGTACGAAAAACGTTTTGTAGGAGTTGTTTTTTGCCGGCCGCTGTCGGCCATCGTATGTTTCTTCGGAACAACCGGTTCGACCGTTGAAGTAATTATTTCGAGTATAAATCCTGACGGACCTACATTTTTTATACAGGCCTGTGAGGGCTTTGTCAAAGCTCGTCTGAAAACAATATAAAATCACCAGGTCCGCCTTTAATTAATAAACGAACAATTAGGTCCAACCAGTCAAACCGCATAGTCGAAAACGGCCCTAGATTATCAAAGAGTCGAAGTCATTTAAGCGTTTGAATGCGAAATACATTATAACGCACAGGGGGCCAACTCAATGAAAATGAATGTTGTCATACAGTTTTTGTATTTGGTGGATGGACTGATGAGTATACATGAAAATCATGTAATTTATTTCAGAAAATACGAGATTTGAAAAATTATTAAAATAATCGGGATACTTACAATAAAACTGTTTTATAGTAAGTATCCCGATTTTTCAAATCTCGTATTTTCTGAAAAAAATCACATGACTGTCATGTATACTCATCAGTCCATTCACCAAATACAAAAAAAAATGTATGCCAACATCCATTTTCATTGAGTTGGCCCCCTGTGTTATAACGGTGATAAATTATGGTTACACATTTTCGTCAAACACAGCGAATGATAGACAGACGTGTTTGCCTCTCTCCGGTAGTCTTGATGAGAAATGAAACATTACAAACACCGTCGGAGCTACAAATACAAAGATGTAATTATGATACACGTAAGGGCGGTGCTTTTATTTAGACAGTAATATAAGATATACACGTCGTTTATCGGACATTGAGAACTATGAAAACTGCAGTATGATGAAACATTCGCCATCTTCTACTGTACATGTATCTGGAAAGTCAGGATTAATAGGAAAACTGTATCTTAACCTTGTATCATTGGTATGATCATTTTGATATTTACTCATTCAATTTGTGGTAATATATCATGAAATACAAATGCAGATGTAAAACTAGATTGTTGTATGTCTTTATATTGTCTTGTTATTAAACAGAGTCTGGAAAGAAACGCCCGTGAATATTAAAAGGCACAACAGTGGGAAGAATGGCCTTATGGGTAATTGTCATGTTTTTCGGGTCAATGAGTGCAATATAACTTTTCTTCGTTGTTCCGTCGAGGAATATTGTGGCCAAGTAACCGTCATCCTCTGATGTAGCGCCCCCTGGTGGTGAAGGTATGAACCAAGCCTCGGTAGGGTAATGGTTAGGGATGTATAATGCTTTGTCTCGCTTTTGACCACAAACGTCCTTTTTAACCAGAGCAATATGAGCAAAATCTTCTCCGTCGAAGTTGAAAACTGACCCATATACAAAACAATACGGTTTGGATCGGTAATGTTCGTTAATTGTCGGTACTTCTAGTGTAGATGCGCACTGGTATTTGTCCGAATCTGGCCAAGTTTGTGTTATATAATTGTTTTTCTTTATATCAAAGATATATCTCGTCACCGACGTTCTGTATTTACTGTGTGCTCGGGATGTAACGTTGTAAATGTTCGAAATCTTAAACACATTGGAAAAAAATGGATCTTGATGACCTGCAACATCTACGGCGATTTTACCATCTGGAAATTCGAACGCGTTTATATGGTGCAAAGCCATCACTGTGGAAATGTTCATATTGTACGTCTGACGTGTTTTTGTATTGACTATATAAACAGTTGTATTTTCCTTTGGAAACCAATCCATTCCATCTCCTACTGAGCCGTGCAACAAAAGCTCTTCTATATTAACAAAATAAGGCGCAATGAAAAAAATAACGTAATTTGGCGTTACTCCAAACGAATGCATGTAGGCCACTTTGTCCGTGTCCCATTCTGCTACAACTTGTCGATCGTTGACAGAGTTTATCCGTACAAGAGTTAATTTATGTTTTATTCCGGGGATTAAACTTAAACTACTGTAGAAATTAAAGTAAGTATCTGAAGTGCCGTATTCAGGAAGTGAATGTGCGCATGACATAGAATCAATAAACCCAATTCTGTCGGCGGGTTCTTTTACGGGATGTTTGGCATTTACCGGTCCTAATGTTGACAGCGAGCTATTAAACTCGTACAGTTTCCACACGTCTGACACTGCTACAAATACGGGACTGTCATCGTCCATATACTGGAATACATTAACGTTCGTGTTGTCTAGTTGGTGTCCAACAGCGTCTGCCTTCTCAATGTCGCTAAAAGGAGGAGCAACACCACCAAATGTTAGAAACGGGGCCACGTTGTTGTTTGTTCTGGACTCCTTATAGGATTCTGATCTCAGGAACTTTGTCGAGAAATACGCAGAACCATTGCCAGAAAAGGTCCAGCTGGAAAGTTTGGAATAACCATCAATAGCATTCAGGAATTTGCGTTTTCCCATCTCAAACTGTCCTGGACCATTCCTGATCTACAGATAGGAGAATGGTGATTAATAATGATGAATTGAATCCTCTACATTTTATGAAGTATAGATGAAGCATAACGAAGTCTATTTAACATTAATTCAATTAGTATTGCCTAAGTATCCTTAAACTATTTCACTTCCCGAGTTCTAATGGTAGGTTATGGAACATTGGGGCGATGGCGGGTGTTGTTTGTGGAGGACATTGGTGTATTAATCACAACGACTGGAAGATTAGACAGTTTATGGTTTGCCTATTCATTAACTGCAGTAAAATATATTTCAGATAATAATCGCGATGTGATATTTACATTTAATTTATATTTGTGTAGACAAACATTGCCCTTTTATAGACAAAAAAAACCAATAAAGCTGTTAATTTCACAAAGGATACTTTAAACAATAATTGTAAAAGTTTAGAAGAAAGTTTTACACTGTTTTTTTTTTTTTTTTTTTTTTTTTTTTTGTTGTTTCAACTTTAAATCCTTATGGGGGAAAACAAACATCTGAATTTTTCAGAAATAACTTACCAGTGTTCCTTTGAGCCATGTAGGAAGTGGATTGTCGAAATAAATCGGTGCTCTCTCCTTTTCGTCTTTATTGGTAGTAAACCACAGTTCAAACCCCTGTGATCCATCAGTGTGGGTATCAAAGCCCTGTGATCTATCAGGCTGGACACACCCCACCAGAAGGAGAGACAGTAATACAACACACCACGTCATGTTGATCAGGGAGCCGGGTATAATTAACCTATTCCTGTAATTCCAACTATTTATACGGCGGCTATCAGTTGCATCTGCAAAGGCCTTGGCCCACTTACTGACGTCATGTGTCAAGTTACACTGAACAGGGTCTATTTGTGGTCAAATATCGACACAAATGTAGATAGGTTTCGTCACACAAGACCTTTTCGCACTAAGATAGCCGGATAACCGGCGGTGAACTTATTTGTGCAATTTAAGGGTAAAGTATAGATCTACATAATCTATTTACACAGCTATCTATACAAATCGTTATGATACTAACATTTTTGAGGTACAGATTTGTGAACGGAATGAAATGAAAACGATGATATTCCAGAAAATATTTATATACATCGGAGTAGTTTTGGTTGAATAAAAGCATCAAGCTGGTTGTATTCTCAAACGAATTATCAAAATAAAAAAACAGTTGTAGGACTTAATATTCGTCTAAACCATATTATAAAAAATATTTAAGTTATATACAAAATAATGTGTTGCGTTATTACTTATAGGTCTATATCTTAGGTAATATCTTAATCCATATACAAAATAATGTGTTTCGTTATAGGTCTATATCTTAGGTAATATCTTAACCCATATACAAAATAATGTGTTTCGTTATAGGTCTATATCTTAGGTAATATCTTAATCCATATACAAAATAATGTGTTTCGTAATATGTCTATATCTTGGGCTATACCTTAAACCATATACAAAATAATGTTTTTCGTTATAGGTCTATATCTTAGGTAATATCTTAATCCATATACAAAATAATGTGTTTCGTTATAGGTCTATATCTTAGGTTATACCTTAAACCATATACAAAATAATGTGTTACGTTATAGGTCTATATCTTAGGGAACATCTTAAACCATATACAAAATAATTTGTTTCGTTATAGGTCTATATCTTAGGTAATATCTTAATCCATATACAAAATAATGTGTTTGGTTATAGGTCTATATCTTAGGTAATATCTTAATCCATATACAAAATAATGTGTTTCGTTATAGGTCTATATCTTAGGTAATTTCTTAATCCATATACAAAATTATGTGTTTCCTTATAGGTCTATATCTTAGTTAATATCTTAAACCATATACAAATTATGTGTTTCGTAATATGTCTATATCTTAGGTAATATCTTAATCCATATACAAAATAATGTGTTTCGTTATAGGTCTATATCTTAGGTAATATCTTAATCCATATACAAAAGTATGTGTTTCGTTATAGGTATGTATCTTAGGTAATACCTTAATCCATATGCAAAAATATGTGTTTATTTATAGGACTATATCTGGGCTCATTTGCTACAACTCGACGCCAAAAACAACGGATCTATATTATTGGAAATGTACGAAAAACAAAGAGAAAACAATTTATTTATTTTCGGGATCACTGATCAACATCAACGAGAAACGAACGAGAAGATAAAAGCCGAAGGACAAAGAAGAAAACTGCTATCAGCATGTGGAGTAGAATCGACAGATGAAGGAAATGTTTAAAAGATTATTTGACTAGGCAAGCCATTTATTTAAAATGAAGTTTAATCCAACTGGCCAATTTTGATTTCGCTGAACTGTAAAGAAATTTCAAACCCCTGTGATCCATCAGTGTGGGTATCAAACCCCTGTGATCCATCAGTGTCGGTATCAAAGCCCTGTGATTCATCAGTGTGGTATCAAAGCCCTGTGATCCATCTGTGTGGGTATCAAAGCCCTGTGATCCATCAGTGTGGGTATCAAACCCCTGTGATCTATCAGGCTGGACACACCCCACCAGAAGGAGAGACAGTAATACAACACACCACGCCATGTTGATCAGGGAGCCGGGTATAATTAACCTATTTCTGTAATTCCAACTATTTATACGGCGGCTATCAATTGCATCTGCAAAGGCCTTGGCCCACTTACTGACGGTCATGTATCTAGTTACACTGAACAGGGTTTATTTGTGGTCAAATATCGACACAAATGTAAATAGGTTTCCTCAAACAAGACCTTTTCGCACTAAAATAGACTGATAACCGGTGGTGAACTTATTTGTGCAATTTAAGGGTAACGTATAGATCTATATAATCTATTTACATAGTTATCTATACAAATCGTTATGATACTAACATTTTAGGTACAGATTTGTTAATGGAATGAAATTAAAACGATGATATTGCAGAAAATATTTATATACATTGGATTAGTTTTGGTTGAAATAAAATTGATAGTTAAAAGTATCACCAAGTGATTTGTATACTCAAACGAATTATCAAAATTTAAAAAAAATAGTTGTAAGACTAAATGTTTGTCTAAAACAAACAAAAGATGTCGCTTCTGTATAGGTCAATATCTATGGTAATACCTTAAACCATATACAAATAATGTGTTTCGTTATAGGTCTATATCTTAGTTAATATCTTAATCCATATACAAAATAATGTGTTTCGTTATAGGTCTATATCTTAGTTAATATCTTAAACCATATACAAAATAATGTGTTTCGTTATAGGTCTATATCTTAGTTAATATCTTAAACCATATACAAAATATGTGTTTCGTTATAGGTCTATATCTTAGGTAACACCTTAAACCATATACGAATTATGTGTTTCGTTATAGGTCTATATCTTAGTTAATATCTTAAACCATATACAAAAAATGTATTTCTTTAAAGGACTGTCTCTTAAGTTATGTCCTAAACCACATACAAAAATATGTGTTTATTTATAGGTCTATATCTTAGGTAATACCTTAAACCATATACAAAAATATGTGTTTATTTATAGGTCTATATCTTAGGTAATACCTTAGGGCATATACAAAAGGATGTGTTTATTTATAGGACTATATCTTAGGTAATACCTTAAAGCATATACAAAAGGATGTGTTTATTTATAGGACTATATCTGGGCTCAATTGCTACAACTCGACGCCAAAAACAACGGATCTATATTATTGATAATGTACGAAAAACAAAGAGAAAACAATTTACTTATTTTCGGGATCACTGATCAACATCAACGAGAAACGAACGAGAAGATAAAAGCCGAAGGACAAAGAAGAAAACTGCTATCAGCATGTGGAGTAGAATCGACAGAAAACGGAAAAGTCTAAATGATTATAAGACTAGGCAAACCATTGATTGAAAATGAAGTTTAATCCAACAGGCTTATTTTGATTACGCTGAACTGTAAAGAAACTAATTTAAGAAACCCGTATATTTAGGAACGATCGGAACCTAAAATATAACAGGAGCGACTTAACGAAATGTGAGCAAGAAAGAGAAAATATACTCAGAGAAGAAGCAAAGGAAAAGCAAGACGGAGAAGAAGGCGGTTTTATATACCGACTCCGCTGGAGGGTCGTGCGTCCGCCTAGAGAGAAGGCATGACCAAATAATGTCATCATAGAAAACTTAAGATTATTGAAATGAGTCAGGAAAGACCTTTAACAAAATATCAACCATAATATTCATGACATGGACATAGAGGCAACTCTATAACAGATCGAATGTGAAGTAATGTTCTAATAAGCACTGTATTTCTTTCCATAAAATTCTTATGAAAATCCTACAATATAATGTTCGAGTGTTAAGAAAGCCGAGATGACGAGAACCGAGTGCAGTACCCTCTCACTAATCATGTGTTTTCCATAAGCCCGCTTTTTAGAGAATAAAGAAAAGTGTTGGTATAGAACAACGTGTAGAGTATAGTTTGAGTTCTAACTTAAACCACAGTTCATTTTATGTAAATAAAGACATGTACAAGTTTTATTTAGCCATACATTACGTATATACAAGGAAAAGGTATTTTAACGTATGTGCATTCATCCATAGCGTTAATGCATCACGTGTATACCAGTAACTGGCAAAATATTCACAATACATTATTTTACAACAAATAGATAATATCTAAAAACGTTTTCCAATGAAGAGCATACCTTTGTTTTCTAAGACTAAAGTGTATACCGATGATTATTATGTTAATATCTTCATTTCCTCCAAAATTGAAAATTACATTAAGAATGACATTTGATATGAAAATAACAAACAAAGCAGCAAATAGATATTTACAAGATATGTAAAAGCTCAAGTCTCATAATAAGTAATTAGTTGAGATTTACTTGTTACAATTAAGATCACCTGCTTTCATAAGTCTATACAAAAAAATCACATTTCCTAATCTAAACTCCTCTAAATCACTATTTGCAAAACTCAAAGGCTATTCTTTACCCAACAAGTTGTATATAAATCAAAATCTGATACATTATTAAGCGATGACATGACCTCTAATCCAAAATTGTTCACTCAAAAACACCAGTACTCGTCACGATTTTCATTATTTTTATCACAATGTAAAATAATATGGGTAACATGGTCATTAAAAAGTCATCCACAATATTGACATAATTCCATACAATTTGATATCCGTGTGTTTACACAAACATCCAAAATACAATTACATAGTTATCATACTGTAGGAACCTAACAGCGAGTTCGCAAAGAAAGCACAAACTAGTTTTAGAGTGAATACATTTGAATCTAATAAAATCTATATCATTTGACATACGTTCGAGCCGTGATCTTTCATCAAATTTGAATATTTTTTTATAAACAAGATTTTTACAATGAGAAGTGCCAGATACAATCAGTAAATCATAAAATACGTAATATTCTTATGATGTCTAGTATAAAACCTTGTCTGCATTAAAAAACACGTAAAAATCTACTGACAAAAAAATCGTAAATCAAAAAACTACTATCCATGGCAATAATTCGTCTCATAAGTAATAATTTTCTGATGTCAACATTTGATTTAATGGTAACCCAAACGAGCAATGATACACACGTCAGTCCGTGTTCTCATCCTAAAGCCTTGAACAGATTTGACAATACAATTCTGTGCTCGTTCAAACAAATTTACATATTTATAACTAATTATGAAGAAGCCACAATTTGCATCTGAATAGAGCAGATGGATATATCTTAATTTTGGCCAATTTGGTAATAGTTGCAGAGTAAAGAGCATTAGAATGGGCACCTGACTTTAGAAGTGACATAATACCAGTTTTTAACTTACTACATGCCCTTATAGTTATTTCGACACTATTTCTATAGTGACTTAATGATATTTGATTGTGTTTCATTTCAGTAACTACTGGTAGAATACTATAGCGAAGTAAAATATCAGATGCATTGCACTGTGCGTTTATTGTAATTACATTTAGTTGAAAAGAACGTAAACCGACACTTCCGACTATAAATTTCACATATGTTTATCATGTCTCGCAAACTTTGATAATTTGTACTTAAAAGACACAAATCGTCTGCTTGAGTGGGTATATTAACTTTTAATTCAACAATCGATGTGCCTTTGCCATATATTTCTATTTCGTTTAATAATTCATTGATGAAAACCAGACACATTTTGGCAGATAGCGACCCTTTGTAAAATTCCTCTCTCCATTAAAACACTTTTGGATATCAAATTGGTATACGTAACACAACCCTTATACATTCCCTTGAGGATAACCCATACTTTGCCTTTAAGCCCCATTCCGTGCGTTTTGTAGAGCAGGCCGGCGTGCCACACATGTCCAGTGTCAAACGCCTTATTGCTGTCTAAAAAATGCTACATAAACCTTTCAATTGTGTTCTAGGTTGTAATTGATATGTTCCTGCAAATTAAAGAATGTATAGAGATGATTGTTTTGGTAGCGAACTGTTGTCTGTTTGTTCTATTAGAAACTATATCATCTCAAACAACTTAAAATCACTGGTAATAATGTAATGGCCCTCTAACTGTCCGGATTTTCTTTTGGCTTTCCTTGGCCCTTATACAATGCAATAATCAAACTTTTTTTCCATGCAATATAACCAAACAGTTCTTGCCACCATATGTAAAGTGTTACGTAAATTAGATATTTCGACATTTATAATCAAAAATATCCATTTTAGCTTTAACCTTAGCCGTTATATTTTCAGCTTTTGTATTGATATAATTTGCAAATTCAACATTGAATAAATCACAATATAAAGGACACTTTGAATCTATAAACTGAAAGGGATTTGTAATGGTTGATTTTATTCGTTTTTTTCGACATATCTGGTATATAAAAAAAACTTGATGGAATATAACGCTGTGCACCGTGCGCCGTCGTAAACTAAATGAAAGAAAATAAAAAAATGGAGAGTAGAACAAAGCTTAAGTTTTGAAAGAAACACGCCAAAATAAAGTTGCTAAAACACGACATATTAGTGCAGTGGAACCATGAATGTGATTTTTGGATATCTTAACAAGAGATCCCAGAGGGATCTTGGTGACCACCAAAGAATGATATATGTCTGACAATGGAAAGAGGAATCTTTTTCTCTGCTTTTCAAACCTTTTCAAACATACTACATATAAAATTTGAGACAGATCGCTTCAATTCTTTGTGAGAAATAGCGTTAAAAATCTTCAACTATCAAATCAAAATACAAGATGACCGCGGCCTGTCGGCCATCTTGGTCACCGTTCGGTCACAAAATCCAATATGCAAAACTAAGGCCCTATATAGGGGAACCTGGATATTAAATTTGAGACAGATCTCTTCAGCACTTTCTGAGAAATAACAGTAACAAACTTCAACTATCAAAATCCAAGATGGCGGCCTGTCAACCATCTTGTTGGCCGATTCGGTCCTAAATCGCAATATGCACAACTATGGCCCTAGGGGAACCTACATATGAAATTTGAGAACGATCTATTCAATACTTTCTAAGAAATAGCGATAACAAACTTTAACTATCAAAATCCAAAATGGCTGCCTGACGGCCATCTTGTCGACCGATCGGTCCAAACACGCAATATGCACACCTAGGGCTCTAGGAGAACCTCCATATGAAATTTAATGAAAACGATCCCTTTAGTACTTTCTGAGAAATAGTGATAACAAAAACTTTAAATATCAAAATCCAAGATGGCTGCTTGGCGATCATCTTCTTGACCGATCGGTCCTTAAACGCAATGTGCATAACTATTGGTACAGCCCAAGGGGAACCCTACATATAAAATTTGAGAAAGAGCGATAACAAGAATTGTTAATGGACGGACGGAAGGACGGACGGACCGTACATGGACCACGGACGAAAAGCGATTTGAATAGCCTACCATCTGATGATGGTGGGCTAAAATCGAGACAAAAAACGAAAGTGCTAAAAATTAGGATCACAAGTCATGCGTGATATTCGTCACAGAAACATACTGACCAGTGTCCCAGTAAGTCCCAAAATGCAGTATGTACAACTAGATCCCTAGGGGAACTATAACAATATTTGAGACAGATTGCTTCAGTTCGTTTAGAGAAATAGCGGAAACAATCTTTAATTATCAAAATCCAAATAAAATAAACCGATCAGTCCCAAAATTTAATATGCACATACAATTTGAGACAGATTATTATATTGCTTCAGTTCCTTTTTTTTTTTTTTAGAAATAACGGTAACAAGCTTCAAGTATCAAAGATGGCGGACTGTCAGCCATCTTGATCACCGATCGGTCCGGAGAAAATAACTCTAGGTAGAAATTGTCTTTAAGAAAGACAGAGTTATTTCCCTTTCATAAACCATCATTTTTAGGAGAGAGTCACTAATTCATCAATATTCCGTTCTTCTTTATCTAAAATATTTTATTTAAAAATAATTTATCATCACATTCCCGCATTTAAATTATTTATCTCAAAAATGAAACAGAAATAGTTAGTTATGACCGGGCATTATTTACCGTGGTCTTTTATTCCTTGTCACATGATTGTCCGTCAGTCACCAGTCTGACATACGTGATTTCGGGCTGTGTATATTTTCTACTTCGCCATGTCTGGGTTATTGGATAACTGTCAGATCCCGAAATGTGATTGCATAGAGCTTGGGGAAAGGCGGAATGCTGTTGTGTCGGTCATTGCAGGAGTTTTGGTAAATTATTATAATCGCCGTGACATTTTGTTCAACAGGTTCGATGTTTACAATCCTCGTCTTTAGAACTTCACGTTAACGTTATGAGTCACAAGCCTCGAATGAAAGCTATAAGGTTTAATGAGTTTTGAGTTATTGGTATCGTTGGCCAATCTTTGGTCAGCAAGATTGATACTCCAATTATACATCAACCAGCCGTACTGTAATTATATGTATAACGAACATACAGTTGTTTATAAAGTCTATTTTAGGTAGACTAATGTATCGTTAGAGTATCACTCAGCCTAACCAGAACACAGGTGTTATGATGATCCTGGAAACATATCAGCGCTTTCAAAACCCGGGAATCACATCATTGCATTGCTTAAGTGGCCAAAAAAGATGTCACCTTCTGACTGACTTTTCAAACGGTGATATTTTTCGTTACAACAGTAGCTACCTGGTCACTACTCCAACAATGATAGAGGTATAGCATGACGAGACACTTTTGGAACATTACGTAACATTTTCAAAGTTTGGATTGTGACAATATAAAACGTTTAAATCATATTTAAATCGTCATCAATGTCAAATACCTACCTCTTTTTCATAAATCAACAAGTATTTTGACAAAATCAGCCGTAAAATCCATCTTAAACAAATATTTACATCTCCTAACGTAAACTTTCATGACCCAGACAAAACTTCATGATGAAAGCGATCTGGCCGGTTAATAGAAAAAACGAATTGCAAAGTCCCCAAAACGCTTGATCTGCCTTTCCTTTTACTTCCATTCTGCCCACTTGAATTCATGTTCCGTTTTTTGTAGTAACCAGCCGCCATATTTAAAACTAGGTCAAAATATTACAGAAAGGATTCATCATATCTAATCCGCTAAAATGCTATTTTATGAGGATTCAAGTTATGGTTTTCCTAGATCAATGGGATAATTAATACCTAAACTGTAAGTATACATCAATGTTATCACTGTTAGTGCAGGAAATATTGATTTTATTGGACTTTTTCTTCCGCCTTCATCTGACGTTGGAAGCTGCATCAAAGAAATTAAATAACCCTTCAGAAATGAGAGTCGACAGTCAGCAAAATAACGTCCGATAAAAAAAGGCTGACCAGTCGATTCTCATGTTATGGGAGTACCTGGTCACCAACATGGACACCGATCCAGAAACATTACACTATTCCTTCCCTTTTTAGCCTTGGCACATATATCTGCGTTCCAGTAATATTTGGTCTATTTTCAGTTTTTCTCCGGCTGGTGGTGTGCTATTGATGCTGCAGCCCTGGTCCCAGACAACGCTGACTTTAACCATGCCTACCATACGTGTGGAGCTATCGCGACGCTGGCCTTCTTCATGTAAGAATTCAATGATTGACCATAGACAGATGATACACCAATCTAATTAAAATTAGATCTTCTACATGTATGTCGCTCTCCATCGACCTTGTCTACAGAGAGTGACATAGAAGATCTAATTTTAATTAGATTGATGATACACTGACAGTCTGTCATAGACCTTATTACCTTGTTTCCACTGTAAATGTTTTGGATGCACTTTTATTAAAATTCATCATGAAATTGTTTAAATGTGTCTACCAGTAAATATACACTAAAATTAAGAGTGCTACACATATTGTCTGCAGTTTAGATTAACTTCATTGTATTTAATATTATTTGATTGATTGTGTTTGCAGTCTGCCATGTAACACATAATGGAAGGATAAAGATATTTGTGAAAACTTTCCAGCAAACACAATTGATAATATTGAAGTTTTTGAATATCAAACTTTTCTTGTTTTCCAGAATAAATTCTGTGTCGAATGGACAGATCCGCGGAGATGCCTACACCACTGGCTGTATAGGACAAACAGGTGAGGACTGGTTATTCAGGACAAATAGGTGAGTACTGGTTATTCAGGACAAACCGGTGAGTACTGGTTATAGGACAAACAGGTGAGGACTGGTTATTCAGGACAAACAGGTGAGTACTGGTTAAAGGACAAACAGGTGAGTACTGGTTATAGGACAAACAGGTGAGTACTGGTTATTCAGGACAAACCGGTGAGTACTGGTTATAGGACAAACAGGTGAGGACTGGTTATTCAGGACAAACAGGTGAGTACTGGTTAAAGGACAAACAGGTGAGTACTGGTTATAGGACAAACAGGTGAGGACTGGTCAAGGACAAACAGGTGAGGACTGGTTATTCAGGACAAACAGGTGAGTACTGGTTATAGGACAAACAGGTGAGTACTGGTTATAGGACAAACAGGTGAGTACTGGTTAT
>SAYR01023244.1:1884851-1927822 GCA_004382745.1 Argopecten irradians irradians | reverse complement strand
AGAGGACTTGGTATATAGGACAAACAGAATGAGGAACTGGTTATGCAGGAACAAACAGGTCGCAGTACTGCGTCTATGCGACAAACAGGTTGAGGTATATGGTTATAGACAAAACAGTTGTGAGATTACTGGTATAGGAACAAACAAGGTTGAAGTACTGGTTAATCATAGCTCACCTGGCCGAAGGCCGCGTGAGCTTACTGTCATTGGCGCATGCTCGATCGTCCGTTATCCGTCCGCTCATGTCCGTCAGTCCGTCCGTCCGTCCGTTCCGTCAACATTTCTTAAATCGCTACTAGTCATAGATTCTGCAATGGCATTAGTAACCAAATTTAGGCCCACCAAGCATCCTTGCGGGGAGGGTGCGAACAGACACTTGTATAAATTTTGGCTCTTGACCTCCCGGGCGGTAGGAGGGCGGGGGACCAATAGGGGAAAAAGAGGTAGAATCCTATAAATCGCTACTTGTCCTGGGTGATTCTAGCATGGAATTGTAACCCAAACTTTGGCCAGAAACAATCCTTGGGTGAGGGGAACAGAAACCTTGTGATATTAAATTTTGGCCCTCTGACCCCCGCGAGCAGGAGGGGCAGGCCCCAAAGAGGAATATAGACAGGTAAATCCTTTTAAAACGTTACTTATCCTAGATTCCGCAAGCAGTCTAACCCAAAAATTAGCCACCAAACACATCCTGGGGGAAGGGGAACAGCAATTTTGTTATAAATTTTGGCTTTTTTCCGCGCCTTTTTTTCCTCTGAATTTTTCCCCCCAGGGGCAAGAGGGCGGACCAATACGGGAAAAATAGAAGAATAAAATCTTTTATACATCACCTACTGAGTCATTAGAGTTCTGAATGGAATGAACCAAATTTGGCCAACACAAAAACATTCCTTGGCGGCAAGGGGACACAGAAATTGCTATAAATTTTGGCTCTGGCTCCCACGCGGGGCAGGAGGGGCGGGGGACCCAATAGGGGAAATAGAACGGTAAATTCTTTAAATCGCTACTAGTCATAGAGTTCTGAATGGAATGTAACCAAATTTGGCCACAAACATCCTTGGGGGAAGGGGAACAAAACTTGTATAAATTTTGGCTCTGGCTCCCCGGGGGCAGGAGGAGCGGGGCCCATTAGGGGAAATAGAGGTAAATCCTTTAAATCGCTACTAGTCATAGAGTTCTACATGGATTGTAACCAAATTTGGCCACAAACATCCTTGGGGGAAGGGGAACAGAACTTGTATAAATTTTGGCTCTGGCCCCTCGGGGGCTGGAGGGGTGGGGCCCAATAGGGGAATTATAGGTAAATCCTATAAATCGGTACTTGTCCTAGAGTTCTGCATGGATTGTAACCAAATTTGGCCATAAACATCCTTGGGGGTAGGAGAACAGAGCATATATAAATTTTGGCTCTGACCCTCTGGGGGCAGGAGAGGGGGGGCGCCCAATAGGGGAAATAGAGGTAAATCCTTTAAATCGCTACTAGTCATTGAGTTCTGCATGGAATGTAACCAAATTTGGCCACAAACATCCTTTTTGGAAGGGGAACAGAACTTGTATAAATTTTTGCTCTGGCCCCCCGGGGGCAGAACGGGTGGGGCCCAATAGGGGAAATAGAGGTAAATCCTATAAATCGCTACTTGTCCTAGAGTTTTGCTTGGATTGTGACCAAATTTGGCCATAAACATCCTTGGGGGAAGGGGAACAAAACTTGTATAAATTTTGGCTATGACCCCCTGGGGGCAGGAGGGATGGGGCCCAATAGGGGATTTAGAGGTTAATATTAAAATTCCTTCAGAAAAGAAACAATGAACCTGTATTCAGAACATTACTTGGAATTACAAACCAGGTGAGCGATACAGGCCCTCTGGGCCTCTTGTTCAGGACAAACAGGTGAGTACTGGTTATAGGACAAACAGGTGAGGACTGGTTATAGGACAAACAGGTGAGTACTGGTTATAGGACAAACAGGTGAATACTGGTTATAGGACAAACAGGTGAGGACTGGTTATAGGACAAACAGGTGAGGACTGGTTATAGGACAAACAGGTGAGGGCTGGGTTTAGGACAAACAGGTGAGGACTGGTTATTCCGGTCAAACAGGTGAGGACTGGTTATAGGACAAACAGGTGAGGACTGGTTATTCAGGACAAACAGGTGAGTACTGGTTAAAGGACAAACAGGTGAGGACTGGTTATAGGACAAACAGGTGAGGGCTGGTTATAGGACAAACAGATGAGGACTGGTTGCATGACAAACAGGTGAGTACTGGTTTTAGGACAAACAGGTGAGGGTTATGGTTATAGGACAAACAGGTGAGGACTGGTTATAGGACAAACAGATGAGGACTGGTTATTCAGGACTAACAGGTGAGTACTGGTTATAGGACAAACAGGTGAGGACTGGTTATAGGACAAACAGGTGAGGACTGGTTATAGGACAAACAGGTGAGTACTGGTTATAGGACAAACAGGTGAGGACTGGTTATAGGACAAACAGGTGAGGACTGGTTATAGGACAAACAGGTGAGGACTGGTTATAGGACAAACAGGTGAGGACTGGTTATAGGACAAACAGGTGAGGACTGGTTATAGGACAAACAGGTGAGGACTGGTTATAGGACAAACAGGTGAGGACTGGTTATAGGACAAACAGGTGAGGACTGGTTATAGGACAAACAGGTGAGGACTGGTTATAGGACAAACAGGTGAGGACTGGTTATAGGACAAACAGGTGAGGACTGGTTATAGGACAAACAGGTGAGGACTGGTTATAGGACAAACAGGTGAGGACTGGTTATAGGACAAACAGGTGAGGACTGGTTATAGGACAAACAGGTGAGGACTGGTTATAGGACAAACAGGTGAGGACTGGTTATAGGACAAACAGGTGAGGACTGGTTATAGGACAAACAGGTGAGGACTGGTTATAGGACAAACAGGTGAGGACTGGTTATAGGACAAACAGGTGAGGACTGGTTATAGGACAAACAGGTGAGGACTGGTTATAGGACAAACAGGTGAGGACTGGTTATAGGACAAACAGGTGAGTACTGGTTATAGGACAAACAGGTGAGGACTGGTTATAGGACAAACAGGTGAGGACTTGTTATAGGACAAACAGGTGAGTACTGGTTATAGGACAAACATGTGAGTACTGGTTATAGGACAAACAGGTGAGTACTGGTTATAGGACAAACAGGTGAGGACTGGTTATAGGACAAACAGGTGAGGACTGGTAATAGGACAAACAGGTGAGGACTGGTTATAGGACAAACAGGTGAGTACTTGTTATAGGGCAAACAGGTGAGGAATGGTTACATGACAAACAGGTGAGGGCTGGTTTTAGGACAAACAGGTGAGGGCTGGTTATAGAACAAACAGGTGAGGTTATGGTTACAGTACAAACAAGTTAGGACTGGTTATAGGACAAACAGGTGAGGACTGGTCAAGGACAAACAGGTGAGGAATGGTTACAGGACAAACTGGTGAGGACTGGTTATAGGACAAACAGGTGAGGGCTGGTTATAGGACAAACTGGTGAGGACTGGTTATAGGACAAACTGGTGAGGACTGGTTATAGGACAAACAGGTGAGGACTGGTCAAGGACAAACAGGTGAGGAATGGTTACAGGACAAACAAGTGAGGGCTGGTTATAGGACAAACAGGTTAGGAGTGGTTATAGAACAAACAGGTAAGGATTAGTTAAAGTGCAAGCAGGTTAGGGTTATGGTTACAGAACAAACAGGTTAAGATTGATTATAGGGCAAACAGGCGAGGGTTATGGTTACATGACAAACAGGTTAGGGTTATGGTTACAGGTCAAACAGGTGAGGGTTATGGTTACAGGACAAACAGGTGAGGGTTATGGTTACATGACAAACAGGTGAGGGTTATGGTTAGAGGACAAACAGGTGAGGGTTATGGTTAGAGGACAAACAGGTGAGGGTTGTTGTTACATGACAAACAGGTGAGGGTTATGGTTACAGGACAAACAGGTGAGGGTTATGGTTATAGGTCAAACAGGTGAGGGTTGTTGTTACATGACAAACAGGCGAGGGTTATGGTTACATGACAAACAGGTGAGGGTTATGGTTATAGGACAAACAGGTGAGGGTTATGGTTACATGACAAACAGGTGAGGGTTATGGTTATAGGACAAACAGGTGAGGGTTATGGTTTGAGGACAAACAGGTGAGGGTTATGGTTACATGACAAACAGGTGAGGGTTATGGTTATAGGACAAACAGGTGAGGGTTATGGTTACAGGACAAACAGGCGAGGGTTATGGTTACATAACAAACAGGTGAGGGTTATGGTTACAGGACAAACAGGTGAGGGTTATGGTTACATGACAAACAGGTGAGGGTTATGGTTACAGGACAAACAGGTGAGGGTTATGGTTACATGACAAACAGGTGAGGGTTATGGTTATAGGGCAAACAGGTGAGGGTTATGGTTATAGGACTAACAGGTGACGGTTATGGTTACAGGTCAAACAGGTGATGGGTATGGTTACAAGACAAACAGGTGAGGGTTATGGTTACATGACAAACAGGTGAGGGTTATGGTTACATGACAAACAGGTGAGGGTTATGGTTACAGGACAAACAGGTGAGGGTATGGTTACATGACAAACAGGTGAGGGTTATGGTTAGAGGACAAACAGGTGAGGGTTATGGTTAGAGGACAAACAGGTGAGGGTTATGGTTAGAGGACAAACAGGCGAGGGTTATGGTTATAGGACAAACAGGTGTGGGTTATGGCTACATGACAAACAGGTGAGGGTTATGGTTAGAGGACAAACAGGCGAGGGTTATGGTTAGAGGACAAACAGGTGAGGGTTATGGTTACATAACAAACAGGTGAGGGTTATGGTTACAGGACAAACAGGTGAGGGTTATGGTTACAGGACAAACAGGTGAGGGTTATGGTTACAGGACAAACAGATGAGGGTTATGGTTACATGACAAACAGGTGAGGGTTATGGTTAGAGGACAAACAGGTGAGGGTTATGGTTACATGACAAACAGGTGAGTGTTATGGTTATAGGACAAACAGGTGAGGGTTATGGTTATAGGACAAACAGGTGAGGGTTATGGTTACATGACAAACAGGTGAGGGTTATGGTTACATGACAAACAGGTGAGGGTTATGGTTACATGACAAACAGGTGAGGGTTATGGTTATAGAACAAACAGGTGAGGGTTATGGTTACAGGACAAACAGGTGAGAGTTATGGTTACATAACAAACAGGTGAGGGTTATGGTTACATGACAAACAGGTGAGGTTTATGGTTATAGGACAAACAGGTGAGGGTTATAGTTATAGGACAAACATGTGAGGGCTGGTTTTAGGACATATGAATTACAGGTGCCTGAGTGTGTTTATTCACTACTATGTAGACTATATACTAATTAGCCAATCCTCTGTTACAGGTGCTCGAGTGTGGCTATTCTTGGGGTTTTTGTTGGCCTTTGGATCACTCATTGGTGCCTCTTGGATTCTATTTGGATTCTATGTTGTACAAGGTAAATTAAGGTTTTGTTAGCTCACCTGGCCCAAAGGGCTGGTAAGCTTATGTCATGGCGCGGCGTCCGGCGTCCGTCAGTCCGTCCGTCAACATTTAATTTAAATCGCTACTAGTCATAGAGTTCCGCATGGATTGTGACCAAATTTGGCCACAAACATCCTTGGGTGAAGGGGAAGAAAACTTGTATAATTTTTGGCTCTGACCCCCGGGGGCAGGAGGGGCGGGGCCCAATAGGGGAAATAAAGGTAAATCCTATAAATCGCTACTTGTGGTTGAGTTCTACATGGATTCTAACCAAATATGGCCACAAACATCCTTGGGGGAAGGGGAACAGAACTTGTATAAATTTTGGCTCTGACCCCCGGGGGCAGGAGGGGCGGGGCCCAATAGGGGAAATGGAGGTAAATCCTATAAATCGCTACTTGTCCTATAGTTCTGCATGGATTGTAACCAAATTTAGCCACAATCATCCTTTGGGGAAGGGGAAGAGAACTTGTATAAATTTTGGCTCTGACCCCCCGGGGGCAGGAGGGGTGGGGTCCAGTGGGGGAAATAGAGGTAAATCCTATAAATCGCTACTTGTCCTAGAGTTCTACATGGATTGTAACCAAATTTGGCCACAAACATCTTTTGGGGAAGGGGAACAGAACTTGTATAAATTTTGGCTCTGACCCCCCTGGGGGCAGGAGGGGCGGGGTCCAATAGGGGAAATAGAGGTAAATCCTATAAATCGCTACTTGTCCTAGAGTAATCTGCATGGATTGTAACAAAATTTGGCCACAAATATCCTTGGGGGAAGGGGAAAAGAACTTGTATAAGTTTTGGCTCTGCCCCCCCGGGGGCAGGAGGGGCGGGGCCCAATAGGGAAATAAGAGGTAAATATTCAAATTCCTTCAGAAAAGAAACAATGAACCTGTATTCAGAACATGACTTGACATTACAAACCAGGTAAGCGATACAGGCCCTCTGGGCCTCTTGTAATAGAAATACATTATAGATTGTTCATGGGTTTTTGTGTTGTCTGCAACGCAAGGGCGACACTTAGGTATCACTATGTCGGTGTCTGCCGCGTCGGCGTCTGGGAAACGGTTTCCGTGCAATAACTTAAGTTTTTATTTCAACCAAATTTGGTATACTGTGTTATATCAATGAGATCTCGAATGAGTTTGATAATGGTTAAAATTCGTCAATATTTGCAAGAGTTACTGGACTTTAAAATTGTCAAAACAGATAAATCCATGGTTTCCGCTCGATAACTTAAATATTTATCGCCCAATTTCAAAAATGCTTTAATTCACGGAAAATCGGCCGACTGAAGTGGACCAGGTCATCTTCGATTGAGTCTGCTTACAAAACGTTATCAGCGAGGAACGTCACTTAACTTTGTCTTTCAACAAATGAATAATTTATCTGCCCATAGCAATGCATTTTATCATGTATGCACGTTATATTATGTCAATACAGTATCATAGTATGTAAATTGACGGATTGCTATATTTGGGTAGATAAATTATTCATTTGTTGAAAAGACCAAGGTAAGTGGGGCTTCTTGGAGGTTAGTCTGAATTTGGAGATGACCTGGCCGATACCAAACGGGGTTGGCGAGATCCAGCTTTTGATATAGCACTGCGCTCTGGCCCTATAGCAGACATCTCTCTGTCATAATGTCTAAGTATGGTGTCAGGGCCAGAGCATCTCGGGCTACTGTTTACAATGACAACAAATGCCTGACTCGATTTCGCTTTAGATTTCTGTGGGATTGTTATCAAGAAAAAAGTTATATAACCATAAAAAATGATGAAATATCAATACACAAGTTATTTTTATTATTTAAATAGCTTGGATGTTTAATAATGTCTGTAGACAGCGATATAACGATGTTATGAACAACTGCTAAAATTGCACAGTGTGACACATATTTTGGCAAACAGGTTATTTCCCGGAATTCTATCAAATAATTTTGCTGTGTTTTCAATGAAATAATTGGCAATCAAGTTTATACGCATATATTTCATATAATATAGGATACAATAGCGATCTTATTATCATCATTCTGTTGTAAAACATGGCCTAATCGATCTCTACATACATTTGCTCAATGCAGTTAAACTCTTGTTGACTATACGCTTGAAGCAATGCATTGTATCAAGCGTCTGATTGACTTAAACACTGTTTGAAACCAAAGCACACGAAATGGCGCGAGATTTCATTCCAAAACTTCCAGTTTCAGTTTCAAAATAGTCGCTTGAGACAGGTTATGAACACGTTATGGTTTGAATTTTTATGGTCGTTAGTCACGTTAGGCAGGTGGTTGTTGAATACAGGTCATTTATATAGTAAATTTCATTGGGAGGAATAATTAAGGTCGTACAAGACAGGAAGTCGCTGATTACAGGGGGTCATTAAGACAGGTTTGACTGTATATGTTAGAAATAAATTTGTAATTTTCAATTACAATGTAACTTTAACATCATGAGTACTAATGATTTAACACCTGTATATTGATATAAAAAGCTCTGGGGGTTGGTGTATAGACTTTAGGGCAACTTTGAATTCACACAATCAAATTAATTGATATGATACAGAACAGGCCATGGTCACAGATAATAACTAGGTGACAGTTGTTCCAGAGTATATAGAGGTGTCAGAGTCATGCATGTTAAAGTGAAACTGATTTACTAGATAAAAGATATTGATTTTCTAGGTGATCAACAATACCAGTGGCCAGGAATAGCTATCTTCCTTCAAAATGCTCTAATATTTTTCAGGTAAGTGTAATTTGACATAACATTACAAAATTGTAATACACAAAATGAACACATTTGGGGTTACCAGTGTACCGATACTATTAACATTACAATCATTTAGTGAAGGTTTCATATACCTCATCATGGTAGAAATGTTTCTATATTCTCAATCCTGTAAAAATGGTGGAAAGTCATGCTTATATTGTCATTGATACTAAAAGTTTTTTTATAGATAGAGTCTGCTTTTAGGCTTTAAATGTAAGATGATTTGATGAGATATATATAATTTAGAATGTTGACCTCTAAGTTATTGATGAGATATATATAATTTAGAATGTTGACCTCTAAGTTATTGATAAAGATATATATAATTTAGAATGTTGACCTCTAAGTTATTGATGAGATATATATAATTTAGAATGGTGACCTCTAAGTTATTGATGAGATATATATAATTTAGAATGTTGACCTCTAGGTTATTGATGAGATATATATAATTTAGAATGTTGACCTCTAAGTTATTGATGAGATGTATATAATTTAGAATGTTGACCTCTAAGTTATTGATGAGATATATATAATTTAGAATGTTGACCTCTAAGTTGTTGATGAGATATTTATAATTTAGAATGTTGACCTCTAAGTTGTTGATGAGATATATATAATTTAGAATGTTGACCTCTAAGTTATTGATGAGATGTATATAATTTAGAATGTTGACCTCTAAGTTGTTGATGAGATGTATATAATTTAGAATGTTGACCTCTAAGTTATTGATGAGATATATATAATTTAGAATGTTGACCTCTAAGTTGTTGATATAGATATATATAATTTAGAATGTTGACCTCTAAGTTATTGATGAGATATATATAATTTAGAATGTTGACCTCTAAGTTATTGATGAGATATATATAATTTAGAATGTTGACCTCTAAGTTATTGATGAGATATATATAATTTAGAATGTTGACCTCTAAGTTGTTTTTGAGATATATATAATTTAGAATGTTGACCTCTAAGTTGTTGATGAGATATATATAATTTAGACTGTTGACCTCGAAGTTATTGATGAGATATATATAATTTAGAATGTTGACCTCTAAGTTATTGATGAGATATATTAGGACTCCACTGACAGGTACAAACTTGTATTCAGATTTACTTTTTCTCTTTCAGTTCATTGCTTTTCAAGTTTGGCCGAACTGAAGATTTGTGGGGATAAGCAGTAATAATCTTCTATCTCCCTTATATCAGCAGAGAACTTCAAAACAATTAAGCATGGCACTGAAGTGATGATTGGAACATAGTTCTGAAGTGTTTAATGTAGCATCACACTAGAAATATTACCTTTAACAAACATCTGATAATGCTCAGTGGAGCTCAAAACTGGTAATGTATGCGCAACACAGAATAACACTTAAATTAAAGAAGTACTCAATGAGGTGGTAAAATGGTCGAGGAGGCCGTAACAATGGTATATCTGGAAAATGATCAAGAGTTGAATCCTGATAATACTGCAGTGCTATATATTCATCAATGCAATGAACAACATTGTAAACTCTAAGTCACTGAGAATGTTAACGTTTATGATATAGATAATCAATGGTTCTATGAATGTGTTTTCTCTGATACCATTATGATTTAATTCTATAAATGTGCTTGGTAGATGTATCAAAACAGAATCAAACAAACACTTGCTAGTATATATTAATTATTGGCTCAAGCAGAGTTTTGTCGTTTACTTGGTTGCTATTAGGCAAAAGATAAAAGCCAATCCATTGATATCATAATGGAAAGTAGTTAATGAGTATTGGTATGACGTTGTTTTAACCTAGATGTTCCATGCTTGCATCCGTTAAAATACCCTTTTTTTAAATATAAAAACTAAACAAAGGTACTAACTCCTTTTTACAAAACTGCAAAAGAAGTTTTGTCCGCTGAAGTTTGAAGTAAAAATATTTGATAGTTTTACATGGAGGAATGGTTCTCTTTCATCTTTGTTTCATTCATTGTGTAAATATGTCATACTCATACATAAACTATTTTTTGTATTTCATCAATTGATTATTTCATGTTTTAGCAATCAATTTTGAATATTGGATACAGTCTGTATATATATATATATATAGTTCTTCAGGAATTTCAAGATTGTACCCCTAGTAGTTGTTTACATGTGTAAAATGTAATTGAAAATTATTTTAAGTCACAGTGTCTACTCCTCTTTTTTCCATACAATAGCTAGATATAGTAATACAGTAATAAAAACCAAATTGTATCAGTCTTATCACGATTGTAATTTATCCAAACCTAGTAGGAAAGTCCTGAATCTAGCATTTTATATTTTATGTTTAATTCTGTTATATTTGTAAAAATTGTATTATCATATTTTATTGTGTGTATAATTCTTCATTGATTGAACGTCTTGTTGCTTTCTTTATCAAATCAATGTTATTTGTAATAAAAACAGTGGAATAAAGTTATTTGTCAATGCATGCCGTTTTTATTAGCTCACCTGGCCCGAAGGCAGAAATACAACCTGTATTCAGAACATGACTTGACATTACAAACCAGGTGAGCGATACAGGCCCTCTGGGCCTCTTGTTTCATTAATATTTATGTAACCCTGGTGAATACTAGACGCAACATACTGCTTGTAATTGGCTAGAAAGAACTTCTCTTTAGCTCGATTGGTTGAGCATCAGACTAGTAACCCAGAGGTCCCAAGTTCGAATCCTGGCAGAGGCAGTCATTATATCTGTATATATCCATGAGAAGAAATATCATCAGCTCAGCAAACATTTATCTCCATGCATTGTATGTCCTATAGGCGGCAAAATTAAGGGACATATATAAGGGGTTTATTAGGCCGGCCCCCTTCATGTTTATTTTGATTATATTGATCTTACACTTGATTAGATATGATCAAGGACTAACCAGAGCAGTTTAATGTTTAGGAATTGAACAGAATTTTTTGTTATTTAACTAAAATATCTGAGTGTACTTTAAATAAACTGCAAAGCTGTTTATGATGAGAATACATTAAGATTTTTGTGTTATATCTCCATAACATAAAAAATCTATTCAAATTAATCCTTATAATTCAATTTACTGAAGATAATCTCTTCAATATTCAAAATTCATTTTGGGACTCTTTTGTCTATGAAATCATTACGCTGTTATCTCAGTCAATCCGAAGCGACGTACGTTACAAATGGCGAAGCCATTTTTAGCTCACCTGGCCCGAAGGGCCGGTGAGCTTATGTCATGGCGCGGCGTCCGTCGTCCGTCCGTCCGTCCGTCCGTCGTCCGTCCGTCCGTCGTCCGTCCGTCAACATTTCCTTTAAATCGCTACTAGTCATAGAGTTCTGGATGGATTGTAACCAAATTTGGCCAGAAATATCCTTGGGGGAAGGGGAACAGAACTTGTATAAATTTTGGCTCTGACCCCTTTGGGGCAGGAGGAGCGGGGCCCAATAGGGGTAATAGAGGTAAATCCTATAAATCGCTACTTGTCCTAGAGTTCTGCATGGATTGTAACCAAATTTGGCCAGAAATATCCTTGGGGGAAGGGGAACAGAACTTGTATAAATTTTGGCTCTGACCCCTTTGGGGCAGGAGGAGCGGGGCCCAATAGGGGTAATAGAGGTAAATCCTATAAATCGCTACTTGTCCTAGAGTTCTGCATGGATTGTAACCAAATTTGGCCAGAAATATCCTTGGGGGAAGGGGAACAGAACTTGTATAAATTTTGGCTCTGACCCCTTTGGGGCAGGAGGAGCGGGGCCCAATAGGGGTAATAGAGGTAAATCCTATAAATCGCTACTTGTCCTAGAGTTCTGCATGGATTGTAACCAAATTTGGCCAGAAACATCCTTGGGGGAAGGGGAACAGAACTTGTATAAATTTTGGCTCTGACCCCCTGGGGGCAGGAAGGGCGGGGCCCAATAGGGGAAATAGAGGTAAATCCTAAAAAATTCTACTTGTCCTAGAGTTCTGCATGGATTGTAACCAAATTTGGCCAGAAACATCCTTGGGGTTAACAGAATTCGTATAAATTTTGGCTTTGACCCCCCTGGAGGAGAAAGAGTGGGGCCCAATAGGGGAATAAGAGGTAAATATCCAAATTTCTTCAGAAAAGAAACAATGAACTTATATTCAGAACATTACTTGGCATTACAAACCAGGTGAGCGATACAGGCCCTCTGGGCCTCTTGTTGACTTAAGCCGTACATTGTAGGGTTTGAGTGGTTCATTCCCACTCAGCCAACATGTTATTTTTGCTATATAAACTTTACCTGAGTTTACCTGTGTAAAAGTTGGCTATAGTCTGTATCAATTAAGTGGATTAATTCCAGGTGTAAAGGTAAAAAGGGAAGCAGAATTTAGCTGTATCAAATTAAAATATATTTCTTATGAAATTATAAATTTAAAAAAATGGTGCGTGAGTTTGGCTGTACCAAATGATATATAATTAAAGTAATATGTTTTGTTAAAATAAAATGTTTTGTTTTAATCTATGTCTCAAAATAAGGATGCAGGTTACTGTGACCTTATGGTACAGGTGTAGCACAGGTAAATACAGGTTAGTCATTATCTAAAACAGACTATAACTTACCTGTAATTAGCCCCTATTGTTCTCTATTGTTCCTCCTCCTAATGTTAAAATAGGATATGTTGGCTGAGTGGGAAGACACCGTTTGAGTCTAAGGCACTACTTCCAGTAACCTTTCAACTCAGTAATTTAAATGCCGTTGACCTATGACATGCTAATTTAAATGCTGTTGACCTATACTGTGTACTACACCCCCCCCAATTCCTCTATGCCCGCATGTGTATAATGGCACCTAATACTAGATGACTGCTGTCCACACAAGTTATACACACTGGTGACTCCCCCATCTAACTTACATATCTAAGTGTTTCTTTCTGTGTACATTAAATAATGTTTTTAAAAACAGATCTGAGATAAAAGACAATATAAGGCTGCCCTATTGTGTGCATGGTTTTACTTACATATATAAGTGAGCAATACAAGAGTGTAGGACATAAGTTTTTTAGCTCACCTGGCCCGAAGGGCCGGTGAGCTTATGTCATGGCGCGGCGTCCGTCGTCCGTCCGTCCGTCAACATTTCCTTTAAATCGCTACTAGTCATAGAGTTCTGCATGGATTGTAACCAAATTTGGCCACAAACATCCTTGGGGGAGGGGGAACAGAACTTGTATAAATTTTGGCTCTGTCCCCCCCGGGGCAGGAGGGGCAAGGCCCAATAGGGGAAATAGAGGTAAATCCTATAAATCGCTACTTGTCCTAGAGTTCTGCATGGATTGTAACCAAATTTGGCCACAAACATCCTTGGGGGAAGGGGAACAGAACTTGTATAAATTTTGGCTCTGACCCCCCGGGGGCAGGAGGGGCGGGGCCCAATAGGGGAAATAGAGGTAAATCCTATAAATCGCTACTTGTCCTAGAGTTCTGCATGGATTGTAACCAAATTTGGCCACAAACATCCTTGGGGGAAGGGGAACAGAACTTGTATAAATTTTGGCTCTGACCCCCCGGGGGCAGGAGGGGCGGGGCCCAATAGGGGAAATAGAGGTAAATCCTATAAATCGCTACTTGTCCTAGAGTTCTGCATGGATTGTAACCAAATTTGGCCACAAACATCCTTGGGGGAAGGGGAACAGAACTTGTATAAATTTTGGCTCTGACCCCCCGGGGGCAGGAGGGGCGGGGCCCAATAGGGGAAATAGAGGTAAATCCTATAAATCGCTACTTGTCCTAGAGTTCTGCATGGATTGTAACCAAATTTGGCCACAAACATCCTTGGGGGAAGGGGAACAGAACTTGTATAAATTTTGGCTCTGACCCCCCGGGGGCAGGAGGGGCGGGGCCCAATAGGGGAAATAGAGGTAAATCCTATAAATCGCTACTTGTCCTAGAGTTCTGCATGGATTGTAACCAAATTTGGCCACAAGCATCCTTTGGGGAAGGGGAACTTGTATAAATTTTGACTCTTGCCCCCCGAAGGCAGGACGGGTGGGGCCCAATAGGGGTAATAGAGGTAAATCCTATAAATCACTTCTTGTCCTAGAGTTTTGCTTGGATTGTGACCAAATTTGGCCATAAACATCCTTGGGGGAAGGGGAACAGAACTTGTATAAATTTTGGCTCTGAACCCCTGGGGGCGGGAGGGGTGGGGCCCAATAGGGGATTTAGAGGTTAATATTAAAATTCCTTCAGAAAAGAAACAATGAACCTGTATTCAGAACATTACTTGGCATTACAAACCAGGTGAGCGATACAGGCCCTCTGGGCCTCTTGTTTAATGAATATAAGACTTTTGCTTTCTTTGTTTTAAAATTTTTTCTTTTATTTATAAGAATTTTTCTATTAAAAATAATGTCAAACAAAACATACACCCAGTATGGTTTTTCTGTGATCAGTTGAATATTCTTGAAATAATCTATATCAAAGTCGGTCACAATTTAAGATATTTGACTGCTGATAGATATACAAAGCTTTGAATTAAGTTTCTATAACACACAGTATCTGTTTCTGGGGAATGGAAATCTGCCTAACAGCTTTATGTTTTTATAATGAATTACTCATATCATTAGGAAATTATTAGTTTTTTCACTATAATAACAATAATTGTAAAAACAGAATTGTGTATCATAATGTCATATAATCAGCATAACTTGAAACTAAAAATCATTTGAATTATATTATTGTTTGTGGCAGTACTGGAAAAAATTATTGTATTTACATCTATGGTGAAGTGAAACAAGTACATACAGTCAGACCATGAAGTCAAATTGTGGTCTACAATTTCATTTCTTATGTTTGATTTAATTAAGCTGTACTTTATATGGTTTGAGTCTAAGGGATTACATCCAGTAACATTTCAACTCTGTAATTTAAATGATGTTGACCTACGACATGCTACTTTCAATGCAGTTGACCTATACTGTATCTGAGCTATATGGATACACTGTTCTTGCAGTTATAATACAACAAATCATGTGCTATAAACTGATATGAATAAATGCTATATATTTTTGGGTATAATAATTATTTTTCATCACTTAGTTCCAATAAACATACAAAATAATCACATTTATGTAAACTAATGTTCAAAGTGAAATATGTTGTTTGCATCTCACTAGCCTAACAAAGATGCAACTTTGGGGCCTCACTAAAATCATGAAATCCATATACCACATATATGTGCGGCATGATCATTTCTAGTACTTTCAGTACTTTGATTTCCTTTATGAGGTGAAAAAGTAAAATTTTAGCCAATGAAAAGGCTTGTTAATACAAGCAAATTTGAATGATAAGGACATAATTACCCGAACAGTTTAATATAAGGACATGTAAATCAGAAAAATTGAAAAGATGTAAAACAAATAATACTTGTACCAGTAACAAATTTAATATCTAATAGCAACAAACAGTTTACACAAAGAACATATAGCCAACTAGCCAACTTTCTAAAAACTATTTGATTTGTTTCTTAAATTCCTACACTGTAATTATAGTGTTTAGGGAAGCTGAGTCTTTACGACATCAATTTGAATAGTCCGCAAATCCTGCCTATGCTGTAAATTTTTATTTTTTGTTTGGTTTTTAGCTCACCTGGCCCGAAGGGCCGGTGAGCTTATGTCATGGCTCGGCGTCAGTCGTCGTCCGTCCGTCTGTCTGTCCGTCAACATTTCCTTTAAATCGCTACTAGTCATAGAGTTCTGCATGGATTGTAACCAAATTTGGTCACAAGCATCCTTGGGGGAGGGGGAAAAGAACTTGTTTAAATTTTGGCTCTGACCCCCCGGGGGCAGGAGGGGCAGGGGGCCCAATAGGGGAAATAGAGGTAAATCCTATAAATCGCTACTTGTCCTAGAGTTCTGCATGGATTGTAACCAAATTTGACCACAAACATCCTTGGGGGAGGGGGAACAGAACTTGTATAAATTTTGGCTCTGGTCCCCAAGGGGCAGGAGGGGCGGGGCCAATATTGGGTATATGAGGTAAAAAGTCCTTTAAAATCGCTACTTGTCTAGAGTTCTGCATGGATTGTAACCAAAATTAGCCACAAACATCCTTTGGGGAAGGGGAAACAGAAACTTGTATGAATTTTGGCCTCTGACCCCCCCGGGGCAGGAGGGGGCGGGGCCCAATAGGGAAAATAGAGTTAAATCCTTTAAATCGCTACATAGTCATAGAGTTCTGAATGGAATGTAACCAAATTGGCCACAAACATCCTTGGGGAAGGGAACAGAACTTGTATAAATTTTGGCTCTGACCCCACGGGGCAGGAGGGGTGGGGCCCAATAGGGGAATAGAGGTAAATCTTTAAATCGCTACTATGTCATAAGTTCTGCATGGAATGTAACCAAATTGGCCACACACATCCTTCGGGGGAAGGGAAACAGAACTTGTATAAAATTTTGGCTCTGGCCCCCCGGGGGCAGAAGGTAGGGCGGTCAATAGGGAAATAGAGGTAAAATCCTATAAATCGCTACATTCTAGAGTTTTGCTTGGATTGTAACCAAATTGGCCATAAACATCCTTGGGGGAAGGGGAACAGAACTTGTATATAATTTTGGCTCGACCCCTTGGGGAGGAGGGTGGGGCCCAATAGGGATAGAAGGTTAAATATTAAAAATTCCTTCATGAGAAACAAATGAAACTTGATTCAGAAACATTTCTTGGCATTCAAACCCGAGGTGAGCGATAACAGGACCTCTATGGCTTCTTGTTAGCTTCAACCTGGCTATGAAAGGGCCGGGAACTTATCATGGCGCGGCGTCTGTCGCCATGGATTTGTGCCGTCTGTGGCCGTCAACATTTAATTATAATAATCGCTTCTAGTCATGAGTTCCACATGGATTTTGACCAAATTTGGCCACAAAACATCCTTGGGTGAAGGGGAACAGAACTTGTATAAATTTTGGCTCTGACCCCCCAGTGGGCAGGAAGGGCAGGGCCCGATAGGCGTAATAGAGGTAAATCCTATAAATCGCTACTTGTCCCTAGAGTTCTACATGGATTGTAACAAATTTGGCCAAAAACATCCCTGGGGGAAGAGGAACAAAACTGTATAAATTTTGGCTCTGACCGCCCGGGGCAGGAGGGTGGGGCCAAAGGGGAAATAGAGGTAATCCTATAGGGGATCGCTGACTTGTGGTGGAGTTTCTGCATGAAATTGTACCAAATTTGGCCACAAACATCCTTGGGGGAAGGGGAACAGAACTTGTATAAATTTTGGCTCTGACCCCCCCGGGGCAGGAGGGGCGGGGTCCAATAGGGGAAATAGAGGTTAATCCCATAAATCACTACTTGTCCTAGAGTTCTACATGGATTGTAACCAAATTTGTCCACAAACAGCCGTGGGGGAATGGGAACAGAACTTGTATAAATTTTGGCTCTGACCCCCCGGGGGCAGGAGGGGCAAGGCCCAATAGGGGTAATAGAGGTAAATCCTATAAATCGCTACTTGTCCTAGAGTTCTATATGGATTGTAACCAAATTTGGCCACAAACATCTTTTGGGGAAGGGGAACAGAACTTGTATAAATTTTGGCTCTGACCCCCCAGGGGCAGGAGGGGCGTGCCCAATAGGGGTAATAGAGGTAAATCCTATAAATCGCTACTAGCCTAATCTTAATTTGGTGGGGCACTTATTGCCTCATCACCGCATGTTAACCTGATACTAATAGTCGTTATCTTCTCTATCCATGTCTCAACATGTAAAAGGCGTAAACTTATCCAAGTTCATTCCACAAGCAAAATGGCGGCTACATCAAAGAAGCCATGGCGAAATTTCAGGAGAAAAGTTGCCGATGAAAGCGATTCCGAAGACAATAAAAATGATCCACAAGATGATGAGATGGAAATCGAAGAGGAAAAGAACACAACTGAAGTAATGGAGAAGCCTGTAAAAAAGAAAAAGAAGAAAAAAGATAAAAAGGAATCCGCGAAACTTCTCAGTTTTGAAGACGACCACGACTTAGATGGTACATTCTCACCTTTTTTAATGAGCCTATTTATCGAATAGAATGTTTTAGCATAATGTTTGACTTGATGAGAAATAATACGTAGCATATATTGTAGCAAAGGTCAGTTGTGTGCAATGGATTAGCTTGTTGTAGACAACATCATCAGTGGTCGAACGTTTCATGAACGTTTCCCGGTACATACAGTAACTGTAAGTTAGTAACTTCTACAATAGAGCCAAACATATACAGTAGGCCTAATGTATCAAACTGAAATATGGTAACATTAAAATGCTGTCAGAATTTTGACTTTTGATAATGTAAGAACAAAAGAAAATATTTACCCTAGACTGCCTAGTCCTTCTTTGATAATTTTGAAAAATAAACACGAAAGAATAGACGTACCTAGCCTACTATGCTTTCTGGCTGGGTACAAAATGGTTCCTATGTGTGCTAATGGAGCACTGCCACAGTAAATCACAATGATTTCTGACTGTGACTTAAATCTTTTATGAATGCCAGACGTTTCGCCCCGAAGTTGGTTATACAGAGGATTCCGCTTATTTGCATAAGTCATTTTCCAGGAGAAAATATGCAAATAACCGGAGTATTCGAATAGGCGGAGATGACATTTTGCACCTTTGTTTGATCCCACACATATGTATGTGAACAGGCAAATAGATATTGTTTCGTTTACTTGATAAATACGTAAATCATTTACATTTAAAATGAACAACCAGTAATAATTTTCGAAGTTGTAAATCGATTTTAATTGTTTAATAAAAAAAATATTCAAATACATCTTTATTAGATTCTTGTTTACGTTAGATCGACACGTGAATCTTTGAGAAACAGCTAAACGATCGATATCAAATGCAATAACTAAACATGATTGAATTTGTGTCTACAACTCTGAACCTAAATAATAAACAAATTTACGTATATTTGCCTGGCATAATGAACTTACGTTCATGATTAAATTTCAAAGTGCCGATCAACCAGTAGTGTTGTTTTCACACGTGTGTATGAATTCGAAAATGGCGGCAGGTGATGAAGCCATGCGTTCACTGGACCTAAATATGTTTTGAGAATTCTTCCTGTATTGTTGATCGATACGGCGAATAGCTGGATAATATTTCAGAAATTAATGCATATTCAAGTAGCAATGAAACAACGTAGCAAGTATCTTTTGTATCCTACATACTGTACGAAACTTGCGGTAGTCATTGCACGCCGACTTTGCATGCTTTTTTGTCTCGTTCAACGAGACGCTTGATACACACATGTCTGTCGTAGTCAACAAGACTCTGGTTGAATGAGTCTACACATGAATGGCGATTGTTGTAAGGAAGCATGGTTTCTCCAACCGTTCGCGAACTAAGGTATGTTACGTTAATAAATAAACATATTTGAAAGTGCAAATGCTTTAATTAGATGTTTGAGTCAGTGATTATACTAAAGTAATGATCTACCGCTGCTGATGTAAATCGTAACAGCGTCGAATACCTTTGCAGATTGATGCATAAAATAACAAGCCATACGAAAACGTTAATATGTCACCGTGATGATTTCTAGTAAATGCAAAATCTTGAAACATATATTGGCGAATTTTGCTAAAAATATATTGCAAAATTGAAAAATATTCGATTTTATTTTTAGAGTTTCCCAAATGTTTTATTCCAATAACTGGAGGTCATGTAAAAGTATTCAAATACACGGTGTTGAAAAACAAAGATAAAGAAGGAAAAAATCGGGACTGCAAAATTTTATGCAAATAACCGAAATATTCAAATAACCGTTATTCGATTATGTGGAGTCCTCTGTATATATATTAGCCCTCAGACGGTTAGCCCGAAGTCAGTTTCGCACCATACATGATGACATTTTGCCCCCAACATATAATACATATAAGACTAGTAATTTATCAATCATTCATCAGCTTTTCATTCGACAGTATTGGTGTATATTCTTATAAGTCTTTGGAATCGATTTTGTGTTAATGGAAACAATTTGGATGAGACCGAAAATTGCTTTGTTTTTTTTTTACTCTACCAATACAACTGCTGTAATACTGAAATACAAATAGTAAAAATATTACGTGTCAGGGCTTTTTCTAGGGTCTCTCAGGGGCCAATATTCGGCCCCATTCCAAATGAGATTTAGGCTAGAATTTTCCCAATTTCATAGATTTTTCCCAATCTGAAAATATTTTAGATTGGCCTAATAATTGTCCCACCACTTTTGGATTTGCAATCGAACGCACCCAAAAAATGGCGGCCATGACAGGTGAGTTTAGTGGCCGAGAATGCAGGTAAACTAACCAAGATACAGACACAAAACAGCGACCAGGCATGAAAATTGGATTATGAATGGCAATCACCAATTAATTAACACCTCAAGCACAATATCCGAAGTCCTGTCAGTAGGTATTTTTGGCACATGGCACACTTTCAGTTTGGTATGGTTAGCGTGTTGTGGCAGTACTGCGATGAGTGACAGCCTAGTGTTGAGGTTTCGTCTGCTATTTAATCGGTCAAACATCAGTTGTAAATTAAACATTTTGTTTGAATCCATACTTAGTGTAATATATTTCATTTTCAAACTTCTTTTATAATATACAGAGTGTATTTGCCATAATTTCTGCGTACCTTTGTGTTTTATTTAGGGCAGAATACTTTCTATTT
The DNA here is from genome assembly GCA_004382745.1 of Argopecten irradians irradians. Lineage (NCBI taxonomy): Eukaryota > Metazoa > Mollusca > Bivalvia > Pectinida > Pectinidae > Argopecten > Argopecten irradians. The sequence continues at coordinate 1,906,862 of SAYR01023244.1, read as the reverse complement.
AAAAACGTTTTATGTAACATCATGCAGTTTAAATTACATATTAAGGCCTAAATTAAAATATTGTTTGTTTGCCCTCCTCCGACCGACCCATGAAAATCGGCCCGACTCAAAAAATTTTATTGAAATATTCTAGTGAATTTTTTTTTTATTGTCATGTACTTTCCAGTGCCGTGTAAAAACCTTTGATGAATCGCGGTAAAAATTTGTGTTTCGCCTTATTTTAAAATATTCAAATTCAAATTTACGTACATTTTTCTCAGCCAAATGAGCAAACGATCATGATTTAACTTCAACGTGCCGACATGCACTGATGCAGTTGTTTGTGACATCGTACACACATGTGTAGGAAAATGGCGCCGGGTTGAAGCCATACTTTCACATTTTCACACCGGGTGTTTTGGGAATTTGATCGGTATTGCTATTGATACGACGATAGTTTGATGATATTTCAGATATTTATCCAAGTATTAACTGCATTAAAACATCGTAGCAAGTATTTTTGTTTTCAGAGTAAAATACGAAACTTTGCGGCTAATCATATTACACTGAATGCGTAAACACAACATGGCGGCCGAAAAGTAAAGCATGGTTTCTCCAACTGGGCCCGGCACCATAAAACTTTCTCAGACAGATTGTTTACTCAAGCCTTTGTAAAATCATATACTTGATTAAAAAATCTTCAGGTACGTTACGTTCACAAGTAAACATATTTGAAACTGTAAATGCCTTAAGTAGATGTTTTAGGTAATTATTGTATTGAGTTAGAATCCACGACTGCAGAAACGATCTGCATCAATGACGAATATCTTTGCCGATTCATGTAAAAAATGACAAGCCTTACGAACACTAAAACGTGTTGACCATGCCGATATGAAGTGTTCATGAAAACATATATCGGCGTATTTTGTTGAAAATAACCTCCAAGTAAATATGAGCACTATCCACAATTCGTAGTTATTGATAGTTAGATTAAATCACCAGTGAATTGATAATTAGATTAAATCACCAGTGAATTAACTTGAATTAAATGACAAAAATAACAAGCACACAAACAGTTATTTACTACGTGATTTTTCTATGCCGATAAAACAAACAAAAATAATTTCCGATACAAAGTCATTTTGTGATATTTTTAATTACTCCATCATCCAGTAAACTGAAAAACAGGTGGGGGGTCTTATTTGCAGACATCCCCCCTAAGTCTGAAAATGTGTCAAAATAGGTGGGGGGTCTTATTTGCGGGAGGGGTCTTATTTGCGGTCAAATAAGGTAAAAGTTCATTCCATGGATCATCAAAGGTTTTCGTAGTCGGATGTAGCATGGTCGAATGTCAGAATATTGGGGTCAAGTGTCAAAGATAGAAGTCCACCGTCGGACGTATGGATTTTTTTTTTGAAATTCGGTTGATGTACGATGGTCCAGAAAATATTTAAAGACTCTTTCCCGAGGGTATAGACGTTCAGTGCTAACCCTGCCCAGACAAAACGCCCATGTTTGATTATTTTTCTTATACGTCTTGTACTTGTATTGACACATCATGTGTAGTGTGAGTCACGGCTGTTTATGACGTCATTTCAATTGTTGTGACATCCAGTGATAAATCTATGTTTTGACAAAGATGGGACAATTTATGGTAATTGAGTCAAAACTATATAAGTTTGACTTTTGCAAAATAAAATAAAATAATTTTCCTACCTACCGACCCATTCTGAAAATTCCAGGTCTGAAAAGGGCAAACCAACATTACATGGTTCGTACAGAAGATGAAAAGTGCTTGAATTTGGGGTCAGTGCTGGAAAAGTGCTTGAATTTTGGGTCAGTGCTGGAAAAGTGCTGAAATTTTTCTTTAAATCCTTAAAAAGTGCTGGAATTGAAACTTCATGCTTCCAGAACACTGACAAAAGCTCTGTTGTCAATCAATTTATCATAATTTCAGTAATCAGACATTACTTGGGATGACTTTGTTGTTTGATAAGAATGTGTAATTGAATCTAATTACTCTGATAAAATTGTACTAACAAATTGCTTGCAAATTACAAAAAAAAGCACGTTTTCTGAAAATTCTGATTTTGAGTCCAATGTAGAAGAAAAAAAGTAGTGCTTGAAAATCTAGAAAAGGTGCTGGAAAAGTGCTTGAAAAGTGCTGGAATTTTGGTTTGAATATCTGTACGAACCATGACATTATTTTAAGTCTGGCCTAAAGATAAATTTTGTATTCTCTCCTACTGAATATGGACTTAATTAATCTTTATTTCCCTCTATATATTTTGAATATAAAGACAATGAAGAATTAATAAGATTGGCTATTTTTAGTGGGAGCACTTGGATAAATCTAGGTACTATTAGTATTTGTCATTGAAGACAAAATGAAGAGAGATAAAATGCATATTTGGTAATTTTATTGCCTTTTGACAAAAGAACATTTATGTCGATATGTCGATGAATTTTCCCAAATTCACACAGGGGCCTTTTCCCAATTTATCTAGAAAAAGCCCTGCGTGTCAAAATACTTATATTATATACCCAAATATATGTTTGTAATATGTCCAGTCTTTATGGTTGTTCTAGGTACTAAGAGCTCAGCATAGTCTAAATCATGATTTCTTTTCCCTACAGTATTCAGCTTTTCAGACATCGCGGCTGTCGGTGCTTGGTAGTAAGATATATTGTATGACGAGGAACATTTACTGTTCAAAGTCGTAAACGGGCCAGGAAGATGTTTTGGGATTATATTGAATTTTTACACATAACGAACATGTAATATACGTAATGTACATGTGACATTATTGACTAAATAATATGAAATAAATGGTTGATTTTTAAGAATTTAATGTTGGGGGCGAACCGTCAATTTTTATTTCACCACTGGGGGCTAACCGTCAGTAGTTGGGGCGAAACATCTGGGGGCATAAATCCCATAGTCACAAACACACTAAGAATGATAAGAGTAATCCGTATATATCACATCACAGATACATGTAGGAAATATCCGTACAGTATATCCCAAGTATAAATCCCCTAGTCACAAACACACTAAGTATGACAGAGTAATCCGTATATATCACATCACAGATACATGTAGGAAATATCCGTACAGTATATCCCAAGTATAAATCCCATAGTCACAAACACACTAAGTATGATAGAGTAATCCGTATATATCGCATCAAAGGTACATGTAGGAAATATCCGTACAGTACATCCCAAGTATAAATCCCATAGTCACAAACACACCAAGTATGATAGAGTAATCCGTATATATCACATCACAGATACATGTAGGAAATATCCGTACAGTATATCCCAAGTATAAATCCCATAGTCACAAACACACTAAGTGTATTAAAGTAATCAGAATTAAAATAACTGATCCTGAGATGCATGGAGCAAAAATTTCATGTATTCTGTCGTTTCGTCACTTGCACCCCCTTTAATACCACTTTCATACTGTCCTCTAACTGGCTAAAACCTTGCTCCTCAGACCTTCATGCTCACGTTCATTGGCTGAATCTTACTATGATTAGGTATTTCTACCTAATTCCATCCTCCCTCCCAACCTCACTCTAATTGGAATTGGCTGACCGGAGTACTAGTGACCACTACCTAAATTTAGTCGTAAACAGCTCCTTATATGTAAAACGGAATGTGGTGACCTAGCTCCCTACGTATACCTAACGACTCCAGATGGGCACGTGCATGTGGCCACCTGGCCCCTAACTGTCCTATGTATGTATATATACACTATACATGCTGCACATATATAAACTAAAACTATCAACTAAATAGTATAAAACTGTTATTTTACAATACAAATAAACTTTAACTTTAACAACTAATAAAAACTGATTTATAAGCTTGACATAAATCTACGCTACATATGGCTCAATGCTCAATATCACATCTACAAAGATATAAATAGCATTTTCCAGTGTTATTACTTCGCTCCACTAGCAGTAATGGGCACCGATTATAGGTCTAAAGACAACATCATATCTGATATCTGTCTAGAAATCTTTTGAGCTACAATATTGCAGCTGATATATATCAGAAACATAAGTACATATTATGTAGCGGAATATTTGAATGCAATTTACAGGGAATTTCGTTCGTATAAAAAAACAGGATTTTGGATTGGACTGTATATGTGGAAGTTCAAGCCACACTGAATTGCTTCTTTTGCAAAGTTAAAGCCACACTATACGTAACTATCAACAAAAAGTTAGATTTGACCCTGATATTGTTAGTATTTGCAGTTGAAATTAAGTTATATCAAAGATATTTATAATGATTTCTTTATAATAATGTTAGAAAGTCGATACTTGTAAACATGCCTTCAATTTAAACTGGTTGCCAAAGAAGTCACGATTGCCGAACAGAAGTCTGAAAGTTCAAAACCCGTTCTCGGAACAGTTTGGACAGACGTTATGTAGTTACGGAAGTCACATAATGTTTTTGACATTACAATGTCGGCTAACTTCGGCTTTTTTAGCCCACCATCATCAGATGGTGGGCTATTCAAATCGCCTTTCGTCCGTGGTCCGTGGTCCGTCCGTCCTTCCGTCCGTCCGTCCGTCCGTTAACAATTCTTGTTACCGCTACTTCTCAGAAAGTACTAAAGGGATCTTTTTCAATTTCATATGTAGGTTCCCCTAGGGCCCTAGTTGTGCATATTGCATTTTGGGACCAATTGGTCAACAAGATGGCCGCCAGGCAGCCATCTTGGATTTTGATAGTTAAAGTTTGTTACCGCTATTTCTCAAAAAGCAATGAAGGGATCTTTCTCAAATTTCATATGTATGGTTCTCCTGGAGCCCTAGTTGTGCATATTGCATTTTTGGACTGATCGGTCAACAAGATGGCCGCGAGGCAGCCATCTTGGGTTTTGATAGTTAAAGTTTGTTACCGCTATTTCTCTGAAAGTACTAAAGGGATCTGTCTCAAATTTCATGTGCAGGTTCCCCTAGGGCCCTAGTTGTGCATATTGCATTTTGGGACTGATAGGTCAACAAAATGGCTGCCAGGCAGCCATCTTGGATTTTGATAGTTAAAGTTTGTTACCGCTATTTCTCAGAAAGATCTAAAGGGATCTTTCTCAAATTTCATATGTAGGTTGCCCTAGGGCCCTATTTGTGCATATTGCATTTTGGGACAAATCGGTCAACAAGATGGCCGCCAGTCAGCCATCTTGGATTTCGACAATTGAAGTTTGTTACCGCTATTTCTCAGAAAGTTATGAATGGATCTGTCTCAAATTTCATATGTAGGTTCCCCTGGAGCCCTAGTTGTGCATATTGCATTTTGGGACCGATCGGCCAACAAGATGGCTGCCAGGCAGCCATCTTGGATTTTGATAGTTAAAGTTTGGTACCGCTATTTCTCAGAAAGTAATGAAGGGATATGTCTCAAATTTCATGTGCATGTTCCCTTAGAGGTCTTGTTGTGCATACAGCATTTTCGGACTGATCGGTGAACAAGATGGCCAACAGGCCACCATCTTGGATTTTGATAATTGAAATTTGTTACCGCAATTTCTTAGAAAGTACTGAAAGGTTCTGTCTCAAATTGTATTTGTAGGTTCCTCTAGGTCCCTAGTTGTGCATATTGCATATTGGGACCGATCGGTGAGCAAGATGGCTGACAGGCAGCCATCTTGGATTTTGGTAATTGAAGTTTTATTACCACTATTTCTCAGAAAGCACTGAAATAATCTGTCTCAAATTTCATGTGCAGGTTCCCCTAGGTCCCTAGTTGTGCATATTGCATTTTCAGACCATTCGGTGGAAAAGATGGCCGATAGGCCGCCATCTTGGAATTTGATTATTGAAGTTTGTTACTGCTATTTCTCTGAAAGTACTGAAACGATCTGTCCCAAATTTCATATTTAGGTTCCCCTAGGCCCTTAGTTGTGCATATATATTGCATTTTGGGACCAATTGCTGAACAAGATGGCCAACAGGTAGCCATCTTGGATTTTGATAATTGAAGTTTGTTATTGCCATATATCTCAGTAGGTAATGAAAGGATCTTTCTCAAATTTTATATGAAGTTTGTAGTAAAAGTTTGAAAAACAGAGAAAAGATCCATCTTTCCATTGTCAGACGTAGATCATTCTTTGGTGGGCGCCAAGATCCCTCTGGGATCTCTTGTTTACTAAATGGGACTCACCTAGTGATATTCAATATTTATTTGATTTTTATCAAAAGGTTCCGATCATTATCCATCATCTTGACTTCGATTTAGTCTTGTCTCTGCATGATTTGCTACAGCAGTTTTTTTCAACATTTTTCTAAATCATGAAAAAAAGAAGACAGATACAGATATTAGGACTTTAAGGATGGAAGAAGAAATAAGAAAACACTGTTTTTTTTTTCATTTCAAACAGATGGGGATGTTTTCAAAATTAAGAAATCAAGTTATAGCAAGAAAATAGCCAGACAAATGAAGAAAGAGAAAATGAAAGAGAAGGAGGAAATCTTAAAAGCCAAAGAGGAAAACTCCAGTCCAAAGGACCAACTGCAGAAAAGATCAGAGGAAGAAACAGATGAAAAAATTAGGGTAAATAGATTGATTTGGTTTGTCTGGTCTACCATTCACCTTGTCATATTCAGCAATTTCTAAAATGAAGATTATTATGGCTACATACAAAGTTGTAGAAACTTGCTATTTCATTGCCATCTCGATCCATTTTAGATGCTCAATGATACAATATCCATTTATTTGTCATGTTTATCAGAGGCTGAGAGAGGAGTTTATGACGTTAAATGGTGACGATGCAGCAGCTCTGGATGCAGATTCTGATGAAGAAGATAAAGGAACATTACACAAGTTGTTAGGCAGTAGGTATTGTAGTAGATAAAGGAACATTATACAAGTTGTTACGCAGTAGGTATTGTAGTAGATAAAGGAACATTACACAAGCTGTTAGGCAGTAGGTATTGTAGTAGATAAAGGAACATTACACAAGTTGTTAGACAGTAGGTATTGTAGTAGATAAAGGAACATTACACAAGTTGTTAGGCAGTAGGTATTGTAGTAGATAAAGGAACATTATACAAGTTGTTAGGCAGTAGGTATTGTAGTAGATAAAGGAACATTATACAAGTTGTTAGGCAGTAGGTATTGTAGTAGATAAAGGAACATTACACAAGTTGTTAGGCAGTAGGTATTGTAGTAGATAAAGGAACATTACACAAGTTGTTAGGCAGTAGGTATTGTAGTAGATAAAGGAACATTATACAAGTTGTTAGGCAGTAGGTATTGTAGTAGATAAAGGAACATTATACAAGTTGTTAGGCAGTAGGTATTGTAGTAGATAAAGGAACATTATACAAGTTGTTAGGCAGTAGGTATTGTAGTAGATAAAGGAACATTATACAAGTTGTTAGGCAGTAGGTATTGTAGTAGATAAAGGAACATTATACAAGTTGTTAGGCAGTAGGTATTGTAGTAGATAAAGGAACATTATACAAGTTGTTAGGCAGTAGGTATTGTAGTAGATAAAGGAACATTATACAAGTTGTTAGGCAGTAGGTATTGTAGTAGATAAAGGAACATTATACAAGTTGTTAGGCAGTAGGTATTGTAGTAGATAAAGGAACATTATACAAGTTGTTAGGCAGTAGGTATTGTAGTAGATAAAGGAACATTATACAAGTTGTTAGGCAGTAGGTATTGTAGTAGATAAAGGAACATTATACAAGTTGTTAGGCAGTAGGTATTGTAGTAGATAAAGGAACATTATACAAGTTGTTAGGCAGTAGGTATTGTAGTAGATAAAGGAACATTATACAAGTTGTTAGGCAGTAGGTATTGTAGTAGATAAAGGAACATTATACAAGTTGTTAGGCAGTAGGTATTGTAGTAGATAAAGGAACATTATACAAGTTGTTAGGCAGTAGGTATTGTAGTAGATAAAGGAACATTATACAAGTTGTTAGGCAGTAGGTATTGTAGTAGATAAAGGAACATTATACAAGTTGTTAGGCAGTAGGTATTGTAGTAGATAAAGGAACATTATACAAGTTGTTAGGCAGTAGGTATTGTAGTAGATAAAGGAACATTATACAAGTTGTTAGGCAGTAGGTATTGTAGTAGATAAAGGAACATTATACAAGTTGTTAGGCAGTAGGTATTGTAGTAGATAAAGGAACATTATACAAGTTGTTAGGCAGTAGGTATTGTAGTAGATAAAGGAACATTATACAAGTTGTTAGGCAGTAGGTATTGTAGTAGATAAAGGAACATTATACAAGTTGTTAGGCAGTAGGTATTGTAGTAGATAAAGGAACATTATACAAGTTGTTAGGCAGTAGGTATTGTAGTAGATAAAGGAACATTATACAAGTTGTTAGGCAGTAGGTATTGTAGTAGATAAAGGAACATTATACAAGTTGTTAGGCAGTAGGTATTGTAGTAGATAAAGGAACATTATACAAGTTGTTAGGCAGTAGGTATTGTAGTAGATAAAGGAACATTATACAAGTTGTTAGGCAGTAGGTATTGTAGTAGATAAAGGAACATTACACAAGTTGTTAGGCAGTAGGTATTGTAGTAGATAAAGGAACATTACACAAGTTGTTAGGCAGTAGGTATTGTAGTAGATAAAGGAACATTACACAAGTTGTTAGGCAGTAGGTATTGTAGTAGATAAAGGAACATTATACAAGTTGTTAGGCAGTAGGTATTGTAGTAGGTAAAGGAACATTACACAAGTTGTTAAAGCTTAAGATGCTCCATAGCCGATAGAGCATAAATGATACTCATCATTTGAACAATAATGGGGGGTGTTAAATCATGTTTATAGATGTCTAATTAACACAAAAACTAAAATAAAACAATTTTTTTGCTTTTGGTGCATGTGCATTCTGTGGTACTTCATTTCGTATAGGACACAGTACCATGGAATTTTTTCAGGATGCAATTTCAAGTAAATTTAGAAGCTCAAACTTTTCAATGATGGTAATGGTGTAAAAAGTAAGTAACTTTTGTAACTGAAGAAAAATACTGAATCGTTTGCTGCTGTTTTTGAAAGAAAAATTTGCCAGTGGTGGAGCATCTTTAAGCAGTAGCAAGCTTAAGGTATAACATAAAACCCAGATCAAGAATAGATTATGTTGACTCTTTCTGTATAGGAAGTAGTTATTAGTCTCGCCCCTGGAAGTTGGAAAAATGCTGGACAAAATGTCCAGTTGTTGTATGCTAGATCATTTAATTTAAGGTTAGTCCAATTATTTAAACTTATTTAGAAATAATCTTATGAATTATTTAAAATCTGCATTAAGATTTTATCTTGATATTGCAATCTGGAGAGAAGGTGCAGCAAACCACCATTTTGTTGATGATAACAACTTCTGTTAGAATTATCATGTTCCTCTGCCATTAAATCGTTATACATGGTCAAAAAAATATTTATTTAGCCTCCAGAAGTTATATTTGTAACATAAAATACTTTTCATATATCACTGTATTGAAAAATTGAAATAGGAAATTTATTGTGAAAAAAGAACGTCAATATCGAGTGTCGACTAAGGGAAAGGAGGGTAAAATCCTGTCAACTATATCCTGTTAACTATAATCCTGTCGACTATAGTGGAAACGGTACGGAAAGAGAATGTTGTAAGTGCTAAACGTTTTTGAGATTTAATTGATACTTTTGACAGAGTTCTGTTGCCGTTACAATCAGTGCTTGTCATGTTACAGAGGGTGAGATACCAGATGCAAACCTTATCCACAACATCAGGAAGAAGCGACAACAAGCCAGAGACATGGGTGACTTTGTACCGCTGGATAATGCTGCTAAACCTGAGAATTCTTCCTCAAGGCTTGTTAGGTAATTAATGATAAACAAATCTCCGCGGTTTTCATTACAACATTCTATACCGTTTGATGATTTTTGTTTTATAAATGTGGGTAATCACAGAGATTTAAAAATGAATTGTTGTAATGGGGGCAATGTCATTTTCTATCAGTGGTGTTTAGGATTTAGCACCAATTTTATTTGACTCGTTTGGTAAGTTATTAAATTCAGATATTTATGTTAGTAACAGGCTCAAGTTATACACAGCAATGAGTCAAAATCTGTATCAAAGGCTCACTACCTTTCCGGATCAAAACATAGAGATTTCTTAAAGACATTAATAACATCAGAAAATATATACCGACGGCCTAAGATGAGTTTACAACACCAAACATGATTACAGTGGAGAGTCATTTCGCTGTTTTGCCATCTGCACAGTAATAGTCAACTACCGCGCGGTATTTAGGACAATGACAGGAAACATGAGAAGACCGTGTTATGAAAGACTATCATTGTATTTATTTAAATCAAATTGTTCAGAAGGTGCTGACTCATGTAGTATAAACGGTAAGTTAATAACTTTTGCGACTCTACAAAATTATCTATCTCGTTTAACATACCTATTTTGAAAATTAAAAGCCGTTTCGGAAAGGTAGTGGACTTTTAATAATGTCATAATTAATTAGTAATGGTCAATAGTGTTCATTTTACTTCTGTTGTCAATTTAGAAGTGAAATGGGAATGTTTAGGCAATGCTTCTTCACCTTCTAGAGGAAATTAAATGCTGCATATATTCCTTTTTAGGTCATCTGACCCGAAGGGTCAGGATGACCTATTGTCATCATGCACCGTCCGTCGTCGTGCCCCGTGCCCCGTGCGCCGTGCGCCGTGCGTAAACTTTTTATTCAAACGACTTCTTCTCAATAACCGGAAGGCCCAGGGTACTCATATTTGGCCTGTAGGTTGCTGGGATGGAGGGCTACCAAGTTTGTTCAAATGAATGACCTTGACCTTCATTCAAGGTCACAGGGGTCAACAAGGCTAAAATCTTAAAACAACTTCTTCTCAAAAACCAGAAGGCCCAGGGTACTGATATTTGGCCTGTAGTATGCTGGGATGAAGGGCTACCAAGTTTGTTCAAATAAATGACCTTGGCCTTCATTCAAGGTCACAGGGGTCAAATAGGCTAAAATCTTTTAAACAACTTCTTGTGAATAACTAAGAGGCCTAGAGACCTGATATTAGGCCTGTGGCATGCTGGGATGAAGGGCTACCAAGTTTGTTCAAATAAATGACCTTGACCTTCATTCAAGGTCACGAGGGTCAAATAGGCTAAAATCTTTAAACGACTTCTTCTCAAGAACCAGAAGGCCCAGGGTACTGATATTGGGCCTGTGACATGCTTGGATGAAGGGCTACCAAGTTTGTTCAAATGAATGACCTTAACCTTCATTCAAGGTCACGGGGGTCAAAAAGGCTAAAATATTTAAACGACTTCTTCTCAAGAACCAGAAGACCTAGGGTACTGATATTTGGCCGGTAGGATGCTGGGATGAAGGGCTACCAAGTTTGTTCAAATAAATGACCTTGACCTTCATTCAAGGTCACGAGGGTCAAAAAGGCTTAAATCTTTAAACAACTTCGTCTCAAGAACCAGAAGGCCCAGGGTACTGATATTTGGCCTGTAGGATGCTGGGATGAAGGGCTACCAAGTTTGTTCAAATAAATGATCTTGACCTTCATTCAAGGTCACAGGGGTCAAATAGGCTAAAATCCTTTAAACAACTTCTTGTGAATGAGTAAGAGGCCTAGAGACCTGATATTAGGCCTGTGGCATGCTGGGATGAAGGGCTACCAAGTTTGTTCAAATAAATGACCTTGACCTTCATTCAAGGTCACGAGTGTCAAATAGGCTAAAATCTTTAAACGACTTCTTCTCAAGAACCAGAAGGCCCAGGGTACTGATATTGGGCCTGTGACATGCTTGGATGAAGGGCTACCAAGTTTGTTCAAATGAATGACCTTAACCTTCATTCAAGGTCACGGGGGTCAAAAAGGCTAAAATATTTAAACGACTTCTTCTCAAGAACCAGAAGGCCCAGGGTACTGATATTGGGCATGTAGCATGCTGGTGTGAAGGGATACCAAGTTTGTTCAAATAAATGACCTTGACCTTCATTTAAGGTCACAGGGGTCAAATAGGCTAAAATCTTTAAATGACTTCTTTTCAAGAACTAGAAGGCCAAGGCTACTGATATTGGGCATGTAGCATGCTTGGATGAAGGGCTACCAAGTTTGTTCAAATGAATTACCTTGACCTTCAATCAAGGTCACAGAGGTCAAATAGGCTAAAATCTTTAAACGACTATGTTGTATTGTACTAATAGTCTGATGACCGTTAAGGCCCATGGGCCTCTTGTTTGTATTTCTAGAGAGGACGACAATGATAAAAGTGAGGACGATGAAGAAGGCAGAATGGATTTCACTATCAATGTGGCTGCTCTAGAACGACAGAGGATCAAAGATCAATTCTTGGCTGCAGAACATGGTAAGAAAATTAATGAAAAAAATGCTTTTGTTGATTTCTTCCCCTAGCTACATCATAATGAAAACAACATTTCGTCACAACATGCATATACATGTAGCTATATTGTGCTGTTTGAGTGAAATGTCTACATACACAAATGAATCTGACAGTTCTTGCAAAACATTTCGTCCCTGTCAAGAAATTGGTAGGTAGTAATCTGATTGGTCAGTTTGAAAGGTCACCAGAAGGTGCCCTCAAATGAGATGTTGTTAAATCCGCTGTGAAATGGAGTGAGAAGAAGGATCTGGATTTTAATCAGATTGTTCTGAATTCAGAACATGGTAAAAACTTGCATGCGAAAAAACATCTTTGATATTGTGCTTAGTTTTTGATCGTATTTCAAATATCATTTACTGATTTTAGCTTATGAGTTTAAGTAATTAGGTATTTCAACACATATCTTTTTTAAAAATCTGTCATCTGCAGATATTTTAGGTCATAATTTTGTCAGTTGTCAGAAGTCTTGATCAAAAGCTTATCTCAAATATTTAGACAATAACTTATTTTGCATGACAATATCAATAATACAATTTGCCGTGGGTATTTGGGAATAGAGAGACTGCAAATATAATCAGAATGTGACACTTTGTGGGATGTATTGAGATTGATAGATCTTTTCCGGGAATCAATATGATAGCTCAATTGCAATATTTAAATTGTGTTTACAGGAAGTGATGAGGAAAGTGAACAGGAAAGAGAATGGGAGGCACAACAAATCAGGAAAGGAGTCACGGTTAGTCACACCACCTCACTCGTTACCCTTATATATCACAAATACTATACAGACTACTGTAGTCATAGAAAGGAGTCACAGTTAGTCACACCACCTCACTCGTTATCCTTATATATCACAAATACTATACAGACTACTGTAGTCATAGAAAGGAGTCACAGTTAGTCACACCACCTCACTCATTACCCTTATATATCACAAATACTATACAGACTACTGTAGTCATAGAAAGGAGTCACAGTTAGTCACACCACCTCACTCGTTATCCTTATATATCACAAATACTATACAGACTACTGTAGTCATAGAAAGGAGTCCTAGTTAGTCACACCACCTCACTCGTTATCCTTATATATCACAAATACTTAACAAATTATATGTTTGACAGGTTGGACAGTCTGTAGAGAGGGCATGTAATTATTTCATTGATGTTTGACAGGTTGGACAGTCTGTAGAGAGGACATGTAATTATTTTGTTGATGTTTGACAGGTAGGACAGTCAGTAGAGAGGACATGTAATTATTTTGTTGATGTTTGACAGGTAGGACAGTCAGTAGAGAGGACATGTAATTATTTTATTGACGTTTGACAGGTAGGACAGCCAGTAGAGAGGACATGTAATTATTTTATTGATGTTTGACAGGTAGGACAGTCTGTAGAGAGGACATGTAATTATTTTATTGACGTTTCACAGGTTGGACAGTCTGAAGAGAGGACATGTAATTATTTTGTTGATGTTTGACAGGTTGGACAGTTTGTAGAGAGGATATGTAATTATTTTGTTGATGTTTGACAGGTTGGACAGTTTTTAGATAGGACATGTAATTATTTTGTTGATGTTTGACAGGTAGGACAGTCAGTAGAGAGGACATGTAATTATTTTGTTGATGTTTGACAGGTAGGACAGTCAGTAGAGAGGACATGTAATTATTTTGTTGATGTTTGACAGGTTGGACAGTCTGTAGAGAGGACATGTAATTATTTTGTTGATGTTTGACAGGTTGGACAGTCTGTAGAGAGGACATGTTATTATTTTGTTGATGTTTGACAGGTAGGACAGTCTGAAGAGAGGACATGTAATTATTTTATTGATGTTTGACAGGTAGGACAGTCTGTAGGGAGGACATGTAATTATTTTGTTGATGTTTGACAGGTAGGACAGTCAGTAGAGAGGACATGTAATTATTTTGTTGATGTTTTACAGGTAGGACAGTCAGTAGAGAGGACATGTAATTATTTTGTTGATGTTTGACAGGTTGGACAGTCAGTAGAGAGGACATGTATTTATTTTGTTGATGTTTGACAGGTAGGAGAGTCTGAAGAGAGGACATGTTATTATTTTATTGATGTTTGACAGGTAGGACAGTCTGAAGAGAGGACATGTAATTATTTTATTGATGTTTGACAGGTTGGACAGCCAGTAGAGAGGACAATGTAATTATTTTGTTGATGTTTGACAGGTAGGACAGCCAGTGGAGAACAAACCTGAGGACCAGATCTCTGATGACAATACAGGTCAGACCAATGGCTACACAGGCACACCCTCCAGTACAGTTAGCGCTACCACTTTCAAACCTTTCACCGCCATGTCAAAGACGGAAAATCTGGCTGATATTAACATGGATGTCATTAAAAAGCGTCTCCAAGAAAGGTTTTCACTATTTGAAATTACCAACATTTTCAATTTAAGAATTATTATTTCCAAATTTCTTTCTTGTGTATGAGCTGGGTGAAAACAAACCCTACCAAACAAAATACAATCGAGACTGTCTGAGCGACCCCTTGTATGTAGCGACTCCCTGTCTTATGTGACCTTACTTGAGACCCCCCTACGTAATTTGCTATATAATTGGTCTTTTTTCAGTGACTCCGTCTTACGTGACAAGCGACCATGTTTTTACAACCCCAAAATTACAAAAGGTCTGTCTTGAGCAACTTTTCATTCGCCTGCGGCCTTAATTATGATCGATAAAGAGGTGTGAACATCGAATTAAACATTGACTGTTGACTACTATTAGAGTACATTACTGTGTAACCAGTTTTGACGGATCATGAAAGATCGTTTTTTCCACAATATTTGGCTTCAAAACTATGAAATAGGTCTTGTACCATCCAGATATTTCTCCTTAATAAACAATGCTAAATATTGAAAATGAATAACTGTACACGTTAAATAAATCAGCATGTTATATTTTACCTACCGTATCATCTATGGCTTGGCGTGGGTGACTCTCTTTTCGTTTTGTACGTGACATTTACGACCAAACATAATTTTATTCCTTAATATGAGTAAGAAGGCATTATAAATGCCATCCTGAAGTCAGCAACCCTATCTTTTCTTGAAACGTTTCTCCTAAAGCCAGCCAGTCTTGTAAAGACAAATGTACACGACTTGGGCTTCGGTAATGGCTGTCATTTAGTAGCGGTATACAGTAGATTTGTAAAATTAAGCAAAATAAAGCACAGGCTTTAAAACATTACCTCTACAAAAGTACTCTTTTTTTCATCTACTCAACATCTGCAATTGTTTTGTAGTGGTCATTTTAGGACAGGTCTGAGTTTTGTGGGTTTTTTAGGTCATCTGACCCAAAGGGTCAGGATGACCTATTGTCATCATGCACCGTCCGTAAACTTTTCATTCAAACGACTTCTTCTCAATAACCGGAAGGCCCAGGGTACTCATATTTGGCCTGTAGGTTGCTGGGATGAAGGGCTACCAAGTTTGTTCAAATGAATGACCTTGACCTTCATTCAAGGTCACAGGGGTCAAATAGGCTAAAATCTTTAAACGACTTCTTCTCAAAAACCAGAATTCCCAGGGTACTGATATTGGGCCTGTATGATGCTGGGATGAAGGGCTACCAAGTTTGTTCAAATGAATGACCTTGATCTTCATTCAAGGTCACAAATTAAGGGTCAAATAGGCTAAAATCCTTTAAACAACTTCTTCTCAAGAACCAGAAGGCCTAGGGTACTGATATTGGGCCTGTAGGATGCTGGGATGAAGGGCTAGCAAGTTTGTTCAAATAAATGACCTTGACCTTCATTCAAGGTCACAGGGGTCAAATAGGCTTAAATCCTTTAAACAACTTCTTGTGAATAACTAAGAGGCCTAGAGACCTGATATTAGGCCTGTGGCATGCTGGGATGAAGGGCTACCAAGTTTGTTCAAATGAATAACCTTGACCTTTATTCAAGGTCAAAGGGTTCAAAAAGGCTAAGATATTTAAACGACTTCTTCTCAAGAACCAGAAGGCCCAGGGTACTGATATAGGGCCTGTAGGATGCTGGGATAAAGGCTTACCAAGTTTGTTCAAATGAATGACCTTGACCTTCATTCAAGGTCACAGGGGTCAAATACGCTAAAATCCTTTAAACAACTTCATGTGAATAACTAAGAGGCCTAGAGACCTGATATTAGGCTTGTAGGATGCTGGGATGAAGGGCTACCAAGTTTGTTCAAATGAATGACCTTGACCTTTATGCAAGGTCAAAGGGTTCAAAAAGGCTAAAATCCTTTCAACAACTTCTTGTGAATAATTAAGAGGCCTAGAGACCTGATAGGGCTACCAAGTTTGTTCAAATAAATGACCTTGACCTTCTTTCAAAGTCATAGGGGTCAAATAGGCTAAAATCTTTAAACAACTTCTTCTCAAAAACCAGAAGGCCCAGGGTACTGATATTGGGCCTGTAGGATGCTGGGATGAAGGGCTACCAAGTTTGTTCAAATAAATGACCTTAACCTTCATTCAAGGTCACAGGGGTCAAATAGGCTAAAATCCTTTAAACAACTTCTTGTGAATAACTAAGAGGCCTAGAGACCTGATATTAGGCCCAGGGTACTGATATTGGGCTTGTAGGATGCTGGGATGAAGGGCTACCAATTTTGTTCAAATAAATGACCTTGACCTTCATTCAAGGTCACAGGGGTCAAATAGGCTAAAATCCTTTAAACAACTTCTTGTGAATAACTAAGAGGCCTAGAGACCTGATATTAGGCCTGTGGCATGCTGGGATGAAGGGCTACCAAGTTTGTTCAAATGAATGACCTTGACTTTCATTCAAGGTCAAAGGGTTCCAAAAGGCTAAAATCTTTAAACGACTTCTTCTCAAGAACCAGAAGGCCCAGGGTACTGATATTGGGCCTGTGACATGCTGGGATGAAGGGCTACCAAGTTTGTTCAAATAAATGACCTTGACTTTCCTTCAAGGTCACAGGGGTCAAATAGGCTAAATCCTTTAAACAACTTCTTCTCAAGAACCAGAAGACCTAGGGAACTGATATTGGGTCTGTGACATGCTGGGATGAAGGGCTAGCAAGTTTGTTCAAATGAATGACCTTGACCTTCATTCAAGGTCAAAGGAGTCAAATAGGCTAAAATCCTTTAAACAACTTCTTGTGAATAATTGAGAGGTCTAGAGACCTGATATTGGGCCTGTAGGATGCTGGGATGAAGGGCTACCAAGTTTGTTCAAATAAATGAGCTTGACCTTCATTCAAGGTCAAAGGGGTCAAAAAGGCTAACATCTTTAAACGACTTCTTCTCAAGAACCAGAAGCCCAGGGTACTGATATTGGGCCTGTGACATGCTGGGATGAAGGGCTACCAAGTTTGTTCAAATGAATGACCTTGACCTTCATTCAAGGTCAAAGGGGTCAAAAAGGCTAAAATCTCTAAACGATTTCTTCTCAAGAACCAGAAGGCCTAGGGTACATATATTGGGCCTGTAGGATGCTGGGATGAAGGGCTACCAAGTTTGTTCAAATAAATGACCTTGACCTTCATTCAAGGTCACAGGGGTCAAATAGGCTAAAATCCTTTAAACAACTTCTTGTGAATAACTAAGAGCCCTAGAGATCTGATATTAAGCCTGTCGCTTGCTGGGATGAAGGGCTACCAAGTTTGTTAGCTCACCTGGCCCGAAGTCGCTACTAGTCATAGAGTTCTGCATGGATTTTAACCAAATTTGGCCAGAAACATCCTTGGGGGGAGGGGAACAGAACTTGTATAAATTTTTGCTCTGACCCCCCGGGGACAGGAGGGGCGGGGCCCAATAGGGGAAATTGAGGTAAATCCTATAAATCGCTACTTGTCCTAGAGTTCTGCATGGATTGAAACCAAATTTGGCCACAAACATCCTTGGGGGAAGGGGAACAGAACTTGTATCAATTTTGGCTCTGACCCCCGGGGGCAGGAGGGGTGGGGCTCAATAGGGAAAATAGAGGTAAATCCTATAAAACGCTAATTGTCCTAGAGTTCTGCATGGATTGTAACCAAATTTGGCCACAAAAATCCTTGAGGGAAGGGGAACAGAACTTGTATAAATTTTGGCTCTGACCCCTCGGGGACAGGAAGGGGGGCCAAATAAGGGAAATTTAGATAAATCCTATAAATCGCTACTTGTCCTAGAGTTCTGCATGGATTGTAACCAAATTTGGCCAGAAACATCATTGGGGGAAGGGAATCAGAACTTGTATAAATTTTGGCTCTGACCCCCCGAGGACAGGAGGGGCGGGGCCCAATAGGGGAAATTAAGGTAAATCCTATAAATCGCTACTTGTCCTAGAGTTCAGCATGGATTGAAACCAAATTTGGCCAGAAACATCCTTGGGGGAAGGGGAATAGAACTTGTATAAATTTTGGCTCTGAACCCCCGGGGACAGGAGGGGCGAGGCCCAATAGGGGAAATAGAGGTAAATCCTATAAATCACTACTTGTCCTAGTGTTCTGAATGGATTGTAACCAAATTTGGCCAGAAACATCCTTGGGGGAAGGGGAACAGAACTTGTATAAATTTTGGCTCTGACCCCCCGGGGACAGTAGGGGCAGGGCCCAATAGGGGAAATAGAGGTAAATCCTATAAATCGCTACTTGTCCTAGAGTTCTGCATAGATTGTAACCAAATTTGGCCAGAAAAAACCTTGGGGGAAGGGGAATAGAACTTGTATAAATTTTGGCTCTGACCCCCCGGGGACAGGAGGGCGGGGCCCAATAGGGGAAATTTAGGTAAATCCTATAAATTTCTACTTGTTCTAGAGTTCTGCATGGATTGTAATCAAATTTGGCCATGACCATCCTAGGGGGAAGGGGAACAGAACTTGTTTAAATTTTGGCTCTGACCTCCCGGGGACAGGAGGGGCGGGGCCCAATAGGGAAAATTTAGGTAAATCCTATAAATTGCTACTTGTTCTAGAGTTCTGCATGGATTGTAACCAAATTTGGCCCAGAAACATCCTTGGGGTTAACAGAATTCCTATAATTTTTGGCTCTAACCCTCTTGAGCAGAAAGAGTGGGGCCCAATAGGGGAATTAGAGGTAAATATTCAAATTCCTTAAGAAAAGAAACAATGAACCTTACTAGGCATTACAAACCAGGTGAGCGATACAGGCCCTCTGGGCCTCTTGTTCAAATGAATGACCTTGATTTTCATTCAACGTCATAGAGGTCAAATAGGCTAAAATCTTTAAACGACTATGTTGTATTGTACTAATAGTCAGATGACCTTTAAGGCCCATGGGCCTCTTGTTTAGCTCACCTGGCCCGAAGGCTAGAAGTAATTCCTATAAATCGCTACTTGTCCTAGAGTTCTGCATGGATTGTAACCAAATTTGGCCACAAACATCCTTGAGGGAAGGGGAACAGAACTTCTATAAATGTTGGCTCTGACCCCCGGGGGGCAGGATGGGTAGGGCCCAGTAGGTGAATTAGAGGTAAATATTCGAATTCCTTCAGAAAAGAAACAATGAACCTGTATTTAGAACATTACTTGGCATTACAAACCAGGTGAGCGATACAGGCCCTCTGGGCCTCTTGTTTTTAAGTGGGGTATCTTTTAATTTGATTTGGTTTTAAATAATGCAATACTGGCTATGTTTATGTTGTTTCTAAATTGTTCTTCAAAACTGAAAGATGCTTCATTTCCACTAAATTGTTTACAATGGCATTCAATTTATGTTTGCTGAATATGTTGTAACTAATCATCTCATCATTGCATATTATTTGAGGTTTCATGGTTGAAGTTTTGTAGGATAGAAAAGTTATACCAAATATGTCATCTAATAGCACAACCTCATATAGTGTGCTAACACTGTTACAGTTTTAATATGATTTCAGAATCAGGACAATTTATTTCAGGAATAATTTTCAGTGTGTTTTTGAAATCTTTGAAACATTTTTGTAAACCTAGATTGATTGTTGTTTTAGAATAAGGATTGGATAGAGGGATAATTAATGTTATAATGTAACAGATGATACACAGGGAAAAGCTGATCTGTCATCAACATATATATTATAATGAATTGCAAGGTCATGTATTGCATTGATGCTATAGTTAGATTTGATATATGTATCAGTAAAGCATGTGTTTTTAGAAAAGATATACAATTGATCATTTGGTCATTATTAATACCTATTGAACTTTACTATAACAAGACGTCATCTTTGGAGAAATAATAGGTTTTACTTATCAAACTTTGAGTATCTGTTAAGAATAGTTAATTTGAACACAACACCCTAATGACGTCTGATATTATCACAGAATGTTTGATCAGTTTTGTGTCCATTAGCCAAGAAAAAGTCATCATAAGATACACCTGTAATTTAATTTGTATAGTAGAGTATGTGACAATAGGGTGACTTAATTTCTATCACAGGTACCCATCATTTATGACCTGGAGTAGAGTATGTGACAATAGGGTGACTTAATTTCTATCACAGGTACCCATCATTTATGACCTGGATTAGAGTTTGTGACAATAGGGTGACTTAATTTCTATCACAGGTACTTATACCCATCATTTATGGCCTGGAGTAGAGTATGTGACAATAGGGTGACTTAATTTCTATCACAGGTACCCATCATTAACGACCTGGAGACGAGGATGCTGAACCAGTTGCGACGCCGGTCAGAGCAGTTGGTAGCGCGGCGACAGCAGGATGTTCGTGATCAGTGTCAGGACTACATGACAAGTCGGTATCCATCTACAGTCCGATGATGTGTATGTCCCTCATGGTCACACATTTATAATGAAATTTAATTAAAAAATAATGAAATAAAAAAGTTTAACATAATGAGATGGTATAAATATGTCCCTTACAGTCTCACTGAGCTTGTGCATGTCTCCTTGACATGGTGTAACTTTTCCCAACTTTTTATCTCTATGTAGCTCTTATAAACTTCCAGCTGAAAGGAAAGTTCTTCACCGAGTTAAAAGATCATTCATTTGACTGTTACGTAATGCTGTTTTATTTATTCACTCAATGTGAACTTAACAGTTGTGCAAGTGTGATCAGTTTTACTGAAGTCTCTTACAAGTCATTAATATAAATCCAGCAATATACTGTGAGCCCAGTATTTATCTCAGACAATTTTATTTTCTTATACCTCTACAATATACTGTGACACCAGTATTTATCTCAGACAATTTTATTTTTTATACCTCTACAATATACTGTGACTACAGTATTTATCTCAGGCAATTTTATTTCTTATACCTCTACAATATACTGTGACTACAGTATTTATCTCAGACACATTTTATTTCTTATACCTCTACAATATACTGTGACCCCAGTATTTATCTCAGACACATTTAGTTTCTTATACCTCTACAATATACTGTGACCCCAGTATTTATCTCGGACAATTTTATTTTTTATACTTCTATGACCCCAGTATTTATCTCAGACAATTTTATTTTTCTTATACCTCTACAATATACTGTGACTACAGTATTTATCTCACTCAATTTTATTTTTCTTATACCTCTACAATATACTGTGACCCCAGTATTTATCTCAGACAATTTTATTTTTAGCTCACCTGGCCCGAAGGGCTGGTGAGCTTATGTCATGGCGCGGCGTCCGTCGTCCGTCGTCCGTCCGTCAACATTTC
>SAYR01023244.1:1854073-1875305 GCA_004382745.1 Argopecten irradians irradians | reverse complement strand
TGCTTGGATTGGAACCCGGTTGGCTCACGACCACCCTTGGGGGAGGGCGATCAGAACTTGTATAAATTTTGGCTCTGATCCCCTGGGGGCAGGAGGGGCAGGGCCCAATAGGGGAAATAGAGGTTAATCCTTTATATCGCTACTAGTCCTAGAGTTCTGCATGGATTGTAACCAAATTTGGCCACAAACATCCTTGGGGGAAGGGGAACAGAACTTGTATAAATTTTGGCTCTGGCCCCCCGGGGGCTGGAGGGGTGGGGCCCAATAGGGAAATAGAGATAAATTCTATAAATCGCTACTTGTCCTAGAGTTTTGCTTGGATTGTAACCAAATTTGGCCACAAACATCCTTGGGGGAAGGGGAACAGAAATTGAATAAATTTTGGCTCTGATCCCCCGGGGGCAGGAGGGGCGGGGCCCAATAGGGGAAATAGAGGTAAATCCTATAAATCACTACTTGTCCTAGAGTTTTGCTTGGATTGTGACCAAATTTGGCCATAAACATCCTTGGGGGAAGGGGAACAGAACTTGTATAAATTTTGGCTCTGACCCCCTGGGGGCAGGTGGGGTGGGGCCCAATAGGGGATTTAGAGGTTAATATTAAATTTCCTTCAGAAAAGAAACAATGAACCTGTATTCAGAACATTACTTGGCATTACAAACCAGGTGAGTGATACAGGCCCTCTGGGCCTCTTGTTCTACTTACTTTCGTTTGTATTTCAGAACGTCAAGATCCGTAATTCATTTACCGTCAAGCCGTGTCCGTGATTATAACAATGGTATTTCCGGTTTATCATAGCCGATCATTATGCGTTTTGCGTTAATCGTTAATCGTTAGCCGGTATTGCGTTAATCGTTTATCGTTAATCGTTAGCGTAAGCAAGCGTTAGCGTAAGCTAACGGACGATTTTTTTGCGTTGCGTTTGCGTTAGACTGAAAACGTTAAACGGTTCAGGTACTGTATTTATCTCAAACACAGTTTTCTTTTACCATTGAGGCTTGGTGATATACTAGTGCATAGTTTTGCTTTTGAAACATAAGTAGACAATGTTTTACATGGGGTAAACATCATGTTTATGTTGTGTAAACTTAACATTTAAACAAGTCCTAATTGTTATGTCCATGGCCTTGCCCTGTTGTATCCAGATACATGGACATAAGGATATTTATGTCTTACAGACATTTTTAGTTCAGATATGAATATACACACCAGCCTATGTAAACACTATGGATATTTCTTCAGTAATGTACATTTCTACCACGTGCTGCTCTTTAAAACAGCGAGAAACTTTCCTAATGTGAATTTTGAGAACTCCTTGTAACTTCTTTAAAGATGCTCCTCCGCTGACAAATGGTATTTTTTCACTATCAAAAACAGGAGCAGACGGTTTAGTATTTTTCTTCTGTTACAAAAGTTACTTACTTTACACCATTACCACCATTGAAAAGTTTGAGCTTCTAATTTTACTTCAAGTTAAAAATATGAAAAATAATTAATTGCATCCCGAAAAAATTCCGTGGCACTATATATTCTATATGAAATGAAGTACTGATTGCGCATGCACCAAAGGGAAATAAATTATTTTATATTATTTTTTGTGTTAATTAGGCATATATATACACGATTAAACACAAATTATTGTTCAAATGATGAATATCATTTATGCTCTGTCAGCGGTGGAGCATCTTTAAATATCTATGTCCATATAAAAAATTTGCTATTAACAGGGTCTGAATTTAATTTTTATAACTTTATGTCTCCATTACTTTCCATTTATCTTCAAAAAGATTTCATAAGTTTTCAATCTGGCTAGTTCTGTCATGTGTGTATTGTTTGATGGATGTTTTACATTTAAGGTTAAAAACCTGTACACATGATATATATAAGTGTCATATACATGTAGTAGAACTGATAGACATGGGAGATTTATCTTTATCTTTTAGGTAAAGCTAAGATTGTGGTCGATGCTGAAGGACAAGCCAAACAGATGAGGACAGCAGAGCGTGAGGCCAGAAGGTAAGGTCAAACCATGGTCACATAGAGGTCAAATCAAGGTCACAGAGGTCAAACCAAGGTCACATAGAGGTCAAATCAATATTATATAGAGGCAAAATCAAGGTTACATAGAGGTCAAACCAAGGTCACATAGAGGTCAAATCAATGTTACCTAGAGGCAAAATCAAGGTTACATAGAGGTCAAACCAAGGTCACATAGAGGTCAAATCAATGTTACCTAGAGGTCAAATTAAGTTTGCATGGAGGTCAAAACAAAGTCACATAGAGGTGAAATTAAGGTCACATATAAGTCAAACCAAGGTCACATAGAGATGAACCAAAGTTACATAAAGATGAAACCAAGGTCTAATAAAGTTCGAGTTCATGTAGATGTCAAACATAAAACTTCAAAATTAAGGTGGTGGTATATTATGATAAAACTGTTCATGAAGTTATATACATGTAATATGCATCTTATTTAGCATTTCAGAAACACAAGTGATGAAGGATGATAATTATCTAGATTACACTTGTTCTTTTATGAGATACTTGATAGATTCTGTCCATCTGGACACATCCTGTTCTGATTTCACATACAGGTTGAGTACACATAGTATATCAGTATTCTCTTTTTAGGTCAATTGACCCGAAGGCTCAGGATTATCTATAGTCATCATGTTTTGGCCGTCGTCGTCTGCCATGTGCTGTCCGCTGTGCGCCGTGCATAAACTTTTCACAGTTTGAACTTATTCTCTAGTTACACTGGTGCAATTTGGCTGAAACTTGCCTGAAATGATCCGGACATGGTTCCTACAAAGTGTTGTTATATTTTGGGTCGATCCGAAAACCAAGATGGCCACCACAGCCGCCATCTTGAAAACACATTTTGAACTTATTCTCAAGTTCTACCAGTACGATTTGGCTAAAACATGCATGAAATGATCCTGACATGGTCCCGATACAATGTTGTTATTTTTCTGTTGTTATTTTTGCGGGTTGATATGAAATCCAAGATGGCAAATCCAAGATGGCAGCCACAGCTGCCATCTTGAAAACACATTTTAGACTTCTTCTCATGTTCTACCGGTGCAATTTAGCTGAAATTTGCATGAAATGATCCTGACATGGTCCCGACAAAGTGTTGTTATATCTCTGGTTGATTTCAAATCAAAGATGGCTACCATGGCACTATATCTAATTAATTTTCTATAAAACTATTGCCAATGTAGTCAGATGACCGTTAAGGCCCTTTGGCCTCTTGATAGCAAAAATTTCTAGTTTTTTTGGACTCTTTCATGATACTTATATAAAAGCAATCTAAAGCATACCTTTAGACTTAAAGAAAACAGTGACAGGAGTGTTAAAATGTTAAAATTAATTTTAAATTTGTAGGTCAAGAAGGAGGAGAAAGCGAGAAATGAAGAATATACGAGGACATCATGAAGGTTTATCATCAGACGACGAGGAAAATCAGTCTGAAATTACAAAGTTCAATTTAGAAAAAGGTAAACTAAGCTGTAAAATTTAAAGTTGTCATAGAAAGAATGCAGATATATTTTATTAGTAAATTTTTTAAGTATGTTTGGTGTTTTTAGACATTTAGTGAAAAGTACACAACAGAAGTATTCTGTTCATCTTGGAAATATTAAACTGTCAGAGATAAGTTTAAACATCAACTGATAATTGATAATCTTTCCTTCAGAACAACATCTCTCAATCTGTTGTACCTTGATTTTTGAGGAAAACATTATTTTATTTAAACATATAACCTGTATCTAATACCAAAGTCAGAAATGCATTATCCCAGTAGTGTAAAAGATGTTCCAACCTTTGTTATAATGGTCCTGGTGTGTATTTCCAGATGCTATAGATACAGGTATGGAGAGATTGTTTGAAGATGTCCAGGAGGAATTTAGGGAAGTTTCTTGTGTTCGAGAACGATTTGAATCTTGGAAACAAGACTATGGAGAGACATACTCGGACGCCTACATTGGACTGTGTTTACCTAAGCTCTTCAATCCATTTGTGCGACTTCAGTTAATTCAATGGAATCCGCTTGAAGTATGATCCGTTATATATATTTTACCTGTTAAAATGAATTGTGAAATTTCTTGCCCAGGAAAGTCTT
The DNA here is from genome assembly GCA_004382745.1 of Argopecten irradians irradians. NCBI lineage: Eukaryota > Metazoa > Mollusca > Bivalvia > Pectinida > Pectinidae > Argopecten > Argopecten irradians. Next base: position 1,871,182 of record SAYR01023244.1, on the reverse strand, counting down.
TCATGCCAGAGATGCTGAAAAAGTTCGGAAATGGTGTTGTGATATTGGCCGAGGAAAATTCTGATCTGATGAATATTGTGTTTTTAATTAGACATTGACAGTGGAGAACTAGATGGAAATGTTGTTATGCGTAAATATGTCTGTCTGCAATTATAAAAGAATGGGAAATACATAATACTGATCAACTGATATAAATTATAATCAGTATTAAAATAATCATGGTAATACAAATATTGAAAAGATAAGCTTTGTACCCAATGTGAAATGTTTCCATAATCTGCCCTGATGTAAATGTCAGCAATACATTAACAGGTGACTTAAAAGTTTTATTCTGACATTCTATCATTGTCAGTTTAATACAGAGAAAATTTTATTGCCTAGGTGTTTGACTACAGATTCTAAAGCCTGTATTTCTGGTATTGTAGGCTAATTGCCAGGACTTTGAAGATACCCAGTGGTTTGAAACGTTAGTTTTCTACGGCTGTCAGCCAGAGGCTTCAGAGCAGGAATTAAACAATGATGATATCAAAATTTTACCCACCATCACAGAAAAAATTATAATTCCTCGTTTAACAGGTATGTATTATGGGTATAAACTTTTACAAATCTATTTCTCAATGATTGAATGAGAAACTTAGGATGTATGAACTTAAATGCAAACTATTTGTTCATGTCAGGATAAGCTATGAAGGATTTGTACCCCCACATCACACACAATATGGTGAATAACTATTAACATATCTAGATATGATGTTAATGATGCCTACAGTAACCAGTGCCTCCCTTTATTGTAGTGTTATCAGAGACTGTATGGGACCCTCTGTCTACGACACAGACGTCGCGCCTCGTCAACACACTACAGCGTATCATCAGAGATTATCCCTGTGCTCATAGCTCCAACAGATCTATGCAGGTACACATCCTGCAGAAAGTCAACCTTAATTTACTTTTAATTCATGGCTGCCTCATAGTGATTTTTTGAAAATTCTTACGAAAAAATAAGAAGAAGAACAGAACTCCATATGAATGTGTTTATAAATAGCTTTCTTACAGCCATTTTTTTTATTATTTAATTTTTAGTTGGGTCAATCCTCATTATTCTATGACTATTCTGGGAGTATGACAAACTATGGATCTTTGTGACTGACATGCTTTTCTGAATTTATTAGCTCACCTGGTCCGAAGGACCGAGGTGAGCTTATGGGACACCGCAGCGTCCGCGTCCGCGTCCAGCGTCCGGCGTCCGTCAACAATCGACTTCTTCTCCATAACCGCTGGTCGGATTTCAACAAAATTTGACTGGTAGCATCCTTATGGGCTACTAACTGAAAATTGTACAAATGATGGGGCTGATCCCCCGGGGGCCTGAGGGGCGGGGCCAAAAGGGGTCAATTTGGCTATTTCCATATAAAGGACTTCTTCTCTGAAACTAAGCAAGAGATAGCACTCATAATGCAATGGTAGCATCCTTATAGGGTGGGGATTCCAAATTGTGCAAATGATGGGGCTGACCCCCGGGGGCCTGAAGGGTGGGGTCAAAAGAGGTTAATTTAGCTATTTCCATATCCTTTGGACGGCCGTAACGTATTTATGCGTAATTATGCATTTGCCCCATTTCATGCACCCTTCTGGAGCCCCACTGAGACCGTTGAAAACTAAATACTAGTTTTTTGAAAAGAAGATGTTCATCCCTATATAGCATGTCAATATCGATTCGGTCATTGCATAAGTGACGTCACAAAATCACCTTTGAAACATGCCCAATATAAGTCAAAAAATTGAGTGTCTGAAACCCGGATTTTAGTGTGTGCCCGGAAACCTGTCGTTGTGAGCTTAATATCAAGATACAGACATGCAGATGGTCTTAAAACGATAGAAGAGATATCAAAGTAAGAAGAAAATAGAGAGAAAGGGGAAAGGAGGGGAAATAGCACCGATTTCAAAAAAAAAAAAAAAAAAAACAAGTCCCACGCGCAGGTTTCTGCCTTCCATGACCCGTGCGTGGTGACCTTTAGGGGACTTCCGGTGACTGTTTTTACTTGTTTGTAGTGTTGTGCTGTTTGTTATCATCGTGAAAATGGCATCAAACCGTAATCTAGATGCAAACTGCTTTCATAGATGGCATTTGTAATAACCTACTATCAAAATTGAGTCAAGTTCGAATCCTGCCGGCCGTCGAAAGGATATAAACGACTTCTTCTCTGCAACTAAGAATGGAAGAGCACTTATAATGCAATGGTAGCATCCTTATAGGGTTGGGATTTGAAATTGTACAAATGATAGGGCTGACCCCCGGGGCCTTAGACGGCAATAGATGCGAGGTCAAAAAGGTCAATTAGGCTACTACTTTCATATAAATTACTTTGTCTCTGAACCTATGTATTGGATAGCATATTTGTATGGTATCAATAGCATCATTGTATGGTTGTGATTCAAAATTAAACTTTGGGAGTCAATTTTGCTTATTTTTCTAATTGTCAGAGTCTTGTGATAATTACTAACAAAAAACCAGGTGAGCGATACAGGCCCTCTGGGCCTCTTGTTTATAATATTTATATTGAATCTACTTTTCAGAACTTACTCCATGCTGTTGTAAAAAGACTACAGAAAACCATGGACGATGATGTTTTCATGCCGCTGTACCCAAAATCGTAAGTGAGGGGAAAGGGATGGGGGGGGGGGGGTGTACACTGGAATTGGGTTGTCTGGTAGTCCGTCTCTCTGTCTGTAGACACAACTTTGTCTGTCAAACTCCTCTTAAACTACATGACAGATATTGATAAAAATTTGGTACACAGAACCCTGACATAAAAGGGAATTGATTAAACTATATTGGGTTCTCCTATGTCCCCTATTCATGGAGTTATTACTAAATTTGTGCAGTGGGGGGTTTTAGTCGTCCACTCTGGCTACAGTTCTAGTTCTCCCAGTTGTATTTCTATAGTTATGTATATGATTCAGTCCTTTATGATATTGTTATAAACACACATGACAATTTAGTTGGGTTTCCCATGAGTTAGTATCAACTCATCCTGAAGGTATTGTGGTAGTCTGTTCATGCTAGTTGTCAGATGTATCCAGTACTTGTGTGTGATGGCCATGGAAGACAACACCCTTTACATTTGTTGTGAAGATCTACCTAGCATTGAGAGAAATGAAGGTTTGATTTTAGGAGTACATCAATATAAACATTTATGTGACATTGTTGATTTTGTTTTCCAGGGCGATAGAGAATCGATCCTCTGGAGCCTCAGTATTCTTTCACAGACAGTCCTGGACTTGTATAAAGGTACGACAAACATTTTCTAGAATTTTACAATGGACTTTCTTGGTATGATGATATTCACTGAAAGAATTGAATATTGTATGTTTTCAGTGTTATCTGGAAGTATTTATGTTTGAGTTTAATTACTTATTATGTTTAATTGATTAAAGTAAAGTTTCAAAAATATTTAAGGAAATATTTGACTGAAATTGATATCACTGATGATATAGGTTGTGATTGTGAAGAATTTTACATTGTGATTTCAGTTACTTGGCAGTATAATGAGTTGGCATGGTATCATATCGACCAGTATTCTACAGAACCTAGCACTAGATGGTCTCCTCAACCGCTACATCATCCTAGGCCTCTGTAATTCTGTCCTCAACCAGGAAACCATACAGAAATGTCACTCGGTGAGTTCAATTATTGTTGTGTCGGTCTAACCGTTGACAAAATAAATGATGTAATACCTCGGTATGTTGAGCGACAGTATTATCAACTGGTCAAGTGGTTCTGTCAATTGTCTGGAGGGGCGGAGTTTAGATAGCCTACCCGACGTCAGGCGATAGAGCGAGTGGGCGGAGTTTATCTGACAATGTTCTAAAGTTTGAAAGGCAATATGGCTGCGCCTGATTAAAAAAACGTGTGTGGAAGATCTTATGCTAATGGGGTACTGACGGATGGTAAACTTCGTCGTGAATTACTTGATCTTCATTATAAACTAAAGGATTATCTTTTTCATGAGATTAGTAAAAAAAAAAAAAAAAGCAACTGATGTTACGAGAGGAGGTTGTCACAAGATTATAAAGAATGTGACTGCACGCAGGACATTTGACCCAGTTACCTGTTTATCGGAACCCAAGCAAAATTACCAAAGAAGTCTTAAGTTTATAGAATAATTAAAATCCGCAGTGAATTAAAGTACTTAGATATTTAAGAAGTTGATTGATAAAGTAACAAACAGAGGTAAACTTACCGTGAGGCGGGCCTCTCGGCAGCCATTACGTTGTTCTTGAAGTAGCCTAGCTAACGTTTGTGACGCACATTCCCTACCATGAATTATGCTAGCGATGACGCAAAATATTATTCAGTCTATCCCGGCTGAAACACGGACAGCAGCTCATGAAAACCGCATTATCGCATTTTATGTCAGAGCTTTCTTTGAAGAAACGTCTGTTGTAAAAACTGCAGGTAGGCCTAATAGAAAGTATGGACACATCCTGCAGTTCTTATGGATACAGTAATACCCGAGAAAGTATGGACACATCCTGCAGTTCTTGCGGTAATACCCGATGAGTTCAGGATAGATCTAGTTCTTATGAGTACGGTAATACCCGATGAGTTCAGGATAGATCTATCACACGTGGGTCAATCATATCACACGATATAAGCCACGCCCACCAACCAATCAACTCGCGTTTAGCATTATATTGTAACCCAGTATGCAATAGTATTGTGCAAGTTGCGCGGCAAGTACATCACTGTCGTCGTCAATGGTTAGACCGACATGACGGTAACCATACAGAAATGTCACTCGGTGAGTTAGATTAACCACACAGAAATGTCATTCAGTGACTTAGATTAACCATACAGAAATGTCACTCGGTGAGTTAGATAAACTCTACAGAAATGTCACTCGGTGAGTTAGATTAACTCTACAGAAATATCATTCGGTGAGTTAGATTAACTCTACAGAAATGTCACTCGGTGAGTAATTAGATTAACTCTACAGAAATGTCACTCGATGAGTTAGATTAACTCTACAGAAATGTCATACAGTGAGTTAGATAAACTCTACAGAAATGTCACTCGGTGAGTTAGATTAACTCTACAGAAATGTCATTTGGTGAGTTAGATTAACTCTACAGAAATGTCACTCGGTGAGTTAGATTAACCATACAGAAATGTCACTCGGTGAGTTAGATAAACTCTACAGAAATGTCACTCGGTGAGTGAGATAAACTCTACAGAAATGTCATTCGGTGAGTTAGATTAACTCTACAGAAAAGTCACTCGGTGAGTTAGATTAAATCTACAGAAATGTCATTTGGTGAGTTAAACTTTACATAAAAGTCATTTGGTGAGTTAGATGATAAACTCTACAGAAATGTCAGTTGGTGAGTTAGATTAACTCTGCAGAAATGTTACTCGGTGAGTTAGATTTACTCTACAGAAATGTCATTTGGTGAGTTAGATTAAATCTACAGAAATGTCATTTGGTGAGTTAGATTAACTCTGCAGAAATGTCACTCGGTGAGTTAGATTAACTCTACAGAAATGTCATTCAGTGAGTTAGATAAACTCTACAGAAATGTCATTCAGTGAGTTAGATAAATTCTACAGAAATGTCATTTGGTGAGTTAGATTAACAATACAGAAATGTCATTTGGTGAGTTAGATTAACTCTACAGAAATGTCATTCAGTGAGTTAGATAAATTCTACAGAAATGTCACTCGGTGAGTTAGATAAACTTTACAGAAATGTCATTCGGTGAGTTAGATAAACTTTACAGAAAAGTCATTTGGCAAGTTAGATTAACTCTACAGAAATGTCACTCGGTGAGTTAGATAAACTCTACAGAAATGTCATTTGGTGAGTTATATTAACTCTACAGAAAAGTCATTTGGCAAGTTAGATTAACTCTACAGAAATCTCATTGGGTGAGTTAGATTAAATCTACAGAAATCTCATTTGGTGAGTTAGATTAACTCTACAGAAATGTCATTTGGTGAGCTAGATTAACCATACAGAAATGTCACTCGGTGAGTTAGATTAAATCTACAGAAATGTTACTCGGTGAGTTAGATTTACTCTACAGAAATGTCATTTGGTGAGTTAGATTAAATCTACAGAAATGTCATTTGGTGAGTTAGATAAACTCTACAGAAATGTCACTAGGTGAGTTAGATTAACCATACAGAAATGTAATTCGGTGAGTTAGATTAAATCTACAGATATGTCATTCGGTGAGTTAGATTAACTCTACAGAAATGTCATTCAGTGAGTTAGATTAAACATTCTGAAGTTTCTTTAATCAGTAACTCTCATATTAATTGAAATCTCAGATGTCAAGTCTCATCAGTAATTATAGTAAAACCCTTCCTTTCAAACCATATTTTTTTCAAACCTGTGTGAAACAACTTAAGTTTGTAGCTGGTTTTGTCAAAAATAATATTCATCAATTTTTCCTCACATGAATTTAATATCGGATATACTAGTAATCAGGTATTATTCACAATCTTTGTTTTTGGATCAGACATGTTAAAGAACTATAGTTTGTGTTGTCATCCCCAGATTGTCTCGACGTTCCCGAAGGAGTGGTTTTCAGGCCTGAATGAAGAAAAAACCTTACCTCAACTCGAGAATCTCTGTAAATACATGGTATCTGCTGCTAGAAACATCGACAAAGACCTCTCTGCTGCTAAAGACATGGACAAAAAGGAATATCGGTATGTCATTAATATTGAATTTTGTAAATGTTTGCATAAATCCTGAGGTATCCGATAAAAGCAGCATTTTCGATATTAATTTTGTTATGGTTATACGTTGGTGATACAAGAATTTTCTTTTATCTTATTAAAGAAGCTCTACTGCTGTTATTTTTCTTCGATTACAAAAGTTACTTACTTTACACCTGCATTGCTACCATTGAAAAGTTTGAGCTTCTAATTTTACTTTAAGTTAAAAATATAAAAAATAATTGATTGCCTCCCGAAAAAAATTCTGTGGCACTTTATCCTATATGGAATAAAGTACTGATTGTGTATGCACCAAAAGCAAAATAAATTATTTTATATTATTTTTTGTGTCAATTAGACATACATACAAACACCAATTATTGTTCAAATGATGAGTATAGTTTATGCTCTGTTGGTGGCAGAGCATCTTTAAGCTTTTCTCTGTCAGTCATATAATTTTAAGTACTATAATGTATTAAATAGATTTTGTTGTAATTTACAGGGACATGATTAAACAGATCAGCAAAATGCTTGTGAATGTTCATGCACTGGACCATGCTCTCAGCCTACAAATATGATGGTGACTCGTAAATAAATAAACAACACAAGAGGCAGCTTGTTCATGTTTATCGTTTAACAGTCATTGATGTTGACATCACACCTAGGGAGTAATTAAATGAAAGATGAATCCTGTGAACTATGCGTGGTATATCAAACAGCATTTCTTGGGAACTGTTCGAATTTCAAGTGGTAATTTGATTGTGTGAAGATTCACTTATAACTCTGATGTACAACTCCTGGATGCTGGTCAACTCTCATTCAGATGGACACAATTCCTACTAGTTAATAAATAAATAAATATAAATCTCAAGTATCATAACCTACCAAAGGCCACTATATCAAGTTCTGATTATCTGTTTATTTCTCAGTAACAAAGTTTGGAATGCGTCCATGGTAACTTTGAACTGCTGGACTGTGTCCTATACAAGTTCTGATTTTCTGTTTATTTCTCAGTAACAAAGTTTGGAATGTGTCCATGGTAACTTTTTTGTCCTATACTAAGTTCTGATTTTCTGTTTATTTCTCAGTAACAAAGTTTGGAATGTGTCCATGGTAACTTTGAACTGCTGGACTGTGTCCTATACTAAGTTCTGATTTTCTGTTTATTTCTAAGTAACAAAGTTTGGAATGTGTCCATGGTAACTTTGAACTGCTGGACTGTGTCCTATACTAAGTTCTGATTATCTGTTTATTAGGTCACCTGAGACGAAGTCCTGAGACGAAGTCTCAAGTGACCTATTCTAATCGCCTTTTGTCCGTCGTCGTGCGTCGTCCTTCGTCCGTCGTGCGTCGTCCGTCGTGCGTCGTATGTCTGTAAACAATTTACATTTTCGACTTCTTCTCCAAAACTGCTGAAGCAATTTCAATGAAATTTTGCACAAACCTTCTAAGGCATAAGGCCAATCAAAATTGTGAATTATATGGTCCCCACCCCCCAGGGGGCTGTGGGAGGGGCCAAAAGGGGTAAAATTGAGTAAAATTTCAAAAATCTTCTTCTCTACTCACAGATGTGGTAGAATCAAATACTCTTCATAGATAGAAAGGTCTTAAGGTCCTTTACAAAAATTGTGAATTATATGACCCTGGGGTCTCTAGTTTCCCCCTGGGGAGGGGGTTAAGTTTACTATACTTTATATTGAGAAAACACATTTTTGCGCATTATTTGGTCATTTGTAATAGGAAATGAGTCAAATGTTGTCAGAATTATCAGTATGAGATGGCCATTTAATCCTATTAACAAATTTTCTATGACTGACCCCCAGGGGCCTTAGGGGCGGGGTCAAAAGGGGTCAAATAGGCTAAAACTTCAAAAATCTTCTTCTGAAATTCTGGAAATGGTAGAATCAAATACTTTTCATAAATAGAAAGGTCTTAAGGTCCTTTACAAAAATTGTGAATTATATGACCCTGGGGTCTCACGTTTCCCCCTGGGGAGGGGGTCAAGTTTACTATAGTTTATATAGGGAAAACACATTTATGAGCATTTTTTGCTCAATTTTCATTGGAAACGAGTCAAACTTGGTTAGAATTATTAGCCTGAGATAGCATTTTAATATCATATCCACATTGGTCCTGGCCGACCCCCTGGGGGCAGAGGGGCGGGGCTAAAAAAGGGTCAAATAGGCTAAAACTTCAAAAATCTTCTTCTGAAATTCTGGAAATGGTAGAATCAAATACTTTTCATAAATAGAAAGGTCTTAAGGTCCTTTACAAAAATTGTGAATTATATGACCCTGGGGTCTCACGTTTCCCCCTGGGGAGGGGGTCAAGTTTACTATAGTTTATATAGGGAAAACACATTTATGAGCATTTTTTGCTCAATTATCATTGGAAACGAGTCAAACTTGGTTAGAATTATTAGCCTGAGATAGCATTTTAATATCATATCCATATTGGTCCAGGCCGACCCCCTGGGGGCAGAGGGGTGGGGCCAAAAAAGGGTCAAATAGGCTAAAACTTCAAAAATATTCTTTCAAAATTCTGGAAATGGTATAATCAAATACACTTTATAGATGAAAAGGTCCTAAAGTTTGTTTATAAAAATTGTAAATTATATGACCCTGGGGTCTCCTGTTTCCCCTTGGGGAGGGGGTCAAGTTTACTACATTTTATATAGGAAAAACACATTAATGAGCATTTTTTGCTCAATTTTCATAGGAAATGAGTCAAACTTGGTTAGAATTATTAGCCTGAGATAGCATTTTAATATCATATCCACATTGGTCCTGGCCGATCCCCTGGGGGCAGAGGGACGGGGCTAAAAAAGGGTCAAATAGGCTAAAACTTCAAAAATCTTCTAAAATTCTGGATATAGTAGAATCAAATAATTATAGATGGAAAGGTCTTAAGGTGTTTTATAAATATTGTGAATTATATGACCTTGGGGTCTCACATTACCCCCTGGGGAGGGGTCAAGTTTACTTTAGTTTATATAGGAAAAACGTATTTGTGAACATTATTTGCCCAATTTTCGTCGGAAAACGAGTCAAACTTGATTAGAATTATTAGCCATTTTAACATTCATATCCGTCCTCGATGACCCCCTGGGGGACCAGAGGGGCAGGACCAAACAGGGTCAAAATGATTAAAATTTCAAAAAATACCTCTAAGTTCACAGGTTTGATGGAAGCAAATACTCTTCATAGTCTAAAAAGTCAAAGTCATAAATCACTGACCAACTTCAAGGCCCAGCATATAGTGTTTATATGTCTTTAATTTGTTTCATTATTTGTTTCATTATATATTCTAACTAAGGTGACCGTTAAGGCCCATGGGCCTCTTGTTTCTCAGTAACAAAGTTTGGAATGTGTCCATGGTAACTTTGAACTGCTGGACTGTGTCCTATACTAAGTTCTGATTATCTGTTTATTTCTCAGTAACAAAGTTTGGATGTGTACGTGGTAACTTTGGACTGTGTCCTATACCAAGTGCTGTAATCATGTCTACGATCACCTGGTCATATTGTGTATTGTTACAGTAAATATTACCTGTCCGATCCACAAGTGAGAAATATTTTTGTGGAAATGTTTCTTGTTGAAAACATTCATGCAAAAAAAATCTTTTAAAGGACTTTTCCAACAATTCGAAGTGTTATGCTAGAATTTATTCTTCCCAGACTGACAACTCTCTAAGTACTCTATGTCCTCTAGATACTGAGAAAGCAACCGAGACATATATGTTTAACTGGACATTCTTCTCAATTTAGAAACCAATAGAGATTTCAGGCCTAAGTGGACGTCCTACTCAATCTAGAAATCACTAGAGTTTTTCTTTCCGACATTCAGATACCCATGGCTAAGTGTTTTAATATTGTGTACTAAAGATGTTTCCAATGAACTAGTGTTGAAGATACAAGTTCTAAAATAATGTATCTTTGATTCCTAGCTCGCTATTTGATATATTCAGATTTGATGGTGGTATTACTCGATAACTGTGTATGCAGTATAATTGTTTAATGCTGTTGTTATGATGGATATTATCATAGTGTGTCAAAATCTGATGACACTTGGAATTTGTTATTAGCAAATTTAATCAGTAGATAATGTTGATAATTAATTAAATCCAAGTGATACTATTTTTATTTGTATAAATCTTGTAGATGTTTCAAGATGCATTCTGGAATGTCATCATTTGTTAGGAAATAAATCTATGGAATGATATATATACTGTTCTTTTTAATTGAAAACACAGAACTTGCCAGTAATGATTAGTTTATCAGCTTGACCAAGTGGTGATAGGTTTCTGTTCCAGTAATGATTAGTTTATCAGCTTGACCAAGTGGTGATAGGTTTCTGTTCCAAGATGGCCGACTACTCCTTTCACAAATGTTTTGGAAGGACAGCCTACAGATTGTGTTCCTGCCTATTAGACATACATGTACTGATAATCATTTGTTAAAGGGACATTCCTTCGTTTAGATATTAAAGTGTTAAACAAAAAATAATTGCTGAAAATTGATTACATGTTAAATCAGTACTTATATTCAGCTGTCATTTTGGCTGCTTGAAACAAAGGAATGTCCCTTTAACATGATTGTGCAATCATGCTATTGAATAAGCTATAGTATAATGAACTGTGAAGTCAGAAGGAATCATTCTGTGATTCCCCAAGTAAAGAATCACAAACAGGAACTATTTAGTAAATTTAAGGTTTATTTCTTTTAAACAAGCTGTAATGCCAATTATGGTAACAACTTCCTTCTATACGAGCAGCATTAGAACTGGTACTTCCACACCATCTGTTAAACAGTTCTAACAAGACAATAGCAACAGTTACATGTACTCAACCTTAACAGACTTAACAAAAGACAAAGTTGGAAAAACTTGTGTCCAATCCCTGTTGTCAATAATTTATCTCAAGAAAAATGTTTATAAAAAAAAGTTACAATGCTAATGGAGTAATCCAGTTAATGCAATATTTTGTCATAAAATGTTGAAATATGTCCACATGTAGAAAACCTTTCAATTCATATTGCATTATTAAGATATTTCTAATACAGTTGAAAAGACTACGAGAACAGTTTTATTCTATTTACAAAGTCAACCATAGCACCTTCATACTAATTACGTTCTTATTGAACGAGTCGTGTTGAAACTATTACAGAAAAAGTATCCCTTTTTCTTTAAAAAAAAACTTCTTTAATAATTTTTTTTAAGATCTTGTAAAATAGATATTCAAGTTGAGGATAAAACTTACTATAGCAGTCTATTACATATACAATAATTCTTTAATATGATCACTTAATCATTGTATTATAATACATATAGACACCTTAATATTGTATTATAATACATGTAGATACTTAATATTATATCATAATACATGTAGATACTTAATATTGTATTATAATACATGTAGATACTTAATCATTGTATTATAATACATAGACACCTTAATATTGTATTATAATACATATAGACACTTAATATTGTATTATAATACATATAGACACCTTAATATTGTATTATAATACATATAGACACTTAATCATTGTATTATAATACATATAGACACCTTAATATTGTATTATAATACATATAGACACTTAATATTGTATTATAATACATATGGACACTTAATCATTGTATTATAATACATATAGACACAATCGTTGTATTATAATACATTTAGACACTTAATCATTGTATTATAATACATGTAGACACTTAATTATTGTATTATAATACATATAGACACTTAATATTGTATTATAATACATGTAGATACTTAATCATTGTATTATAATACATATGGACACTTAATTTTGTATTATAATACATATGGACACTTAATTTTGTATTATAATACATATAGACACTTAATATTGTATTATATAACATAGACACTTAATCATTGTATTATAATACATATAGACACCTTAATATTGTATTATAATACATATAGACACTTAATATTGTATTATAATACATATAGACACTTAATATTGTATTATAATACATATGGACACTTAATCATTGTATTATAATACATATGGACACTTAATATTGTATTATAATACATATAGACACTTAATATTGTATTATAATACATGTAGATACTTAATATTGTATTATAATACATTTAGACACTTAATCATTGTATTATAATACATGTAGACACTTAATCATTGTATTATAATACATATGGACACTTAATATTGTATTATAATACATATGGACACTTAATCATTGTATTATAATACATATAGACACTTAATATTATATTATAATACATGTAGACACTTAATCATTGTATTATAATACATATGGACACTTAATTTTGTATTATAATACATATAGACACTTAATATTGTATTATATAACATAGACACTTAATCATTGTATTATAATACATATAGACACCTTAATATTATATTATAATACATATAGACACTTAATATTGTATTATAATACATATAGATACTTAATATTGTATTATAATACATGTAGATACTTAATCATTGTATTATAATACATGTAGACACTTAATCATTGTATTAAAATACATGTAGATACTTAATATTGTATTATAATACATGTAGACACTTAATCATTGTATTATAATACATGTAGACACTTAATCATTGTATTAAAATACATGTAGACAATTAATCATTGTATTATAATACATGTAGATACTTAATATTGTATTATAATACATATAGACACTTAATCATTGTATTATGATAATGTAGACACTTAATCATTGTATTATAATACATGTAGATACTTAATCATTGTATTATGATACACAGACACTTAATATTGTATTATAATACATATAGACATTTAATCATTGTATTATTATATTAATTGTATTATCTACAATTGTTAAAGCCAGACACATCCTATTCTTTTTACATGTTGGGACTATTTATAGAAGCTAATTGCTGTACAGTACCACCTAAACACAGTACAAACATTTCCACATATCACTTTGTATTTACAATGAAATTGTCTGGTGGTATCACAGTTTCACCACACATAACAGAGAAGTAACTGAGACTGGATGTTGTGGTGAAGTTCAAACCAGTGTCTGAGGGCATCACACTGAAGTCACTAATTCAAACCACTGTCTGAGGGCGTCACACTGAAGTCACTAATTCAAACCACTGTCTGAGGGCGTCACACAGAAGTCACTAATTCAAACCACTGTCTGAGGGCGTCACACAAAAGTCACTAATTCAAACCAATGTCTGAGGGCGTCACACAGAAGTCACTAATTCAAACCACTGTCTTAGGGCGTCACACAGAAGTCACTAATTCAAACCACTGTCTGAGGGCATCACACTGAAGTCACTAATTCAAACTACTGTCTGAGGGCGTCACACAGAAGTTACTAATTCAAACCATTGTCTGAGGGTGTCACACAGAAGTCACTAATTCAAACCACTGTCTGAGGGCGTCACACAGAAGTCACTAATTCAAACCACTGTCTGAGGGCGTCGCACAATACATTTGGCAGAGAGTTGATGTCTCGCAGTATGATGTAGAACGGGAAAGGAAAGTGGTCCATGTAGGACTTGATCTCTGGCATCTGTAATGGAACAATATACATTACAAGTCAAGAATATGTAAGTAAACATGTGAAGAAGGCTTTCTAACTATATTGAACATGCGAAAAGAGCTTTATGATATAACCATATACGTTATATAATCAGCATCTGTAATTAAGATGAAACAAACAAAAAAAAAAATCGTTTAAAACACAGTGCACCATAAGTAAAATGTTGTATGACATCTGTACTGTTTAAAAATGCATCCTTTCTCTCCATAATTAATTTTAAGTGGTAATGAGGTCGTAAATTATCTAGAAAAATCCTCAGAAAAATTATCACAATTATAATAAATGTTTTATCTTACCTGTCCAGCTTCCTTAAACACAGGGACTCTGATATCCAATATGGAATCCTGAAGTAAACATTACACATGTATAACATCAGGGTATGTATGTTAGATATGGAATCCTGAAGTAAACATTACACATGTATAACATCAGGGTATGTATGTTAGATATGGAATCCTGAAGTAAACATTACACATGTATAACATCAGGGTATGTATGTTAGATATGGAATCCTGAAGTAAACATTACACATGTATAGCATCAGGGTATGTATATAAGATATTTATTGATCCCTTATTTTTGGGATGGGTTGTGTTAACAAAAATATAAGAAGTTTCTGTTTTTATTTTTAACCTATAAGTTGTCACAACTAGAGATTTTGAAATATTTGTGATTACCTTATTTTCTGGGTTGTCGATGATAACAAAGACAAGGAAAAGTTTGGCCTCCCTGGCCTGCCTCACTGCAGCTTTCACAGTCTCCATTCCCTCCACAAACAAGCCCCGTCCATCAGACACAATCAGTAACAGCTGGGAGGTGTCGGGATTACCCAGCATGCCCTGCTGTCTGGACCGAGCGTCCACCATCAGACTTGTCATCTGCTTCAGAAGCTGTAAACCAATTACAAATATTCCTGTGAAAAATTAGCAGCTAGCTGTAAAATGAAGACTTTAAAACGTGGAGTTATAGTGCAACATGTCTAATTATAAGTCAATGAACATCAATTATTGACACAGTTTCTGAAGAAAAATCTCAAATTCTAACATGACCCTTAGTTGTATATCTAAACAATTTTAAATTAATGATCACTGATGATTTTGTGTTCCACAATCAAAGTTAATATAATAGAAAACAAGTGTTACTCACTTCAATATTACAAAGACTTTATTTAGGAAGCTAGCGTGCTACAAAGATAGTCAAGATGCTTCAATTAAGTTTAACAAAAGTATTTTTCTGGCAGATAAAAATCCCATCTCAAGTTCTGTTGAGTTTGAAATTTCAGTTGCTTACCAGAGCAATCTTAGTCTTTTTCTGCTCAAACGTGAAGTGTTGTAGAAGTCGAGCACCAGACTGAGTCGTGAACTGTTCAGTGAACGGATGCAGCAGACGAACACTTTCTCCAAAACTAACAAAAGTAAACAAAACTCTATTTAAGCACAACCAATAATATTAATTATCACAACTGGTAGATTAGATAAGAAATAAAGTTCACCGTGTAAACTTTAGCTAATTCAGAAGTAGTTAAACATTACATAAAATATAAACTATATTTCTTTTACATCGATTACGAAACAAGTTATACAACTTATGCAAATCACTCTCGATGGCCCGGATAAAAGCGCACGAGGGGTCTTAGTGATCGGGCAGGTGACCCCTAACCTTTTCACATCCGTTCCGGGGATCGAACCCCAGCCGACTAGGTGAAAGGCGAGCAGCTTAACCACTACACCACCCGATCACCCATTAAACATTATATTACAATATTTCTGGCATAAACCCAAAAACATGAATGGTCAAGTGACTTAATATATATATATATATGCTCACAACGACTACATTTATCAAATAACATTTTATGCCATATTTTCTCCCAGAAATTAAAATGGCAGGGTTCGATTTCTCCTTTAAATTCAAATTACCTGCAAATGCCAAGCTCTCCTGATTCCAGCAAAGTCAAAGCATTGGCTATCAAAGCTAGGGATTCATATGCAAGCTGAAACAATCAGATAATACAAAATAAACATAATAAATATTGATGAAATAACAAAAATATTGATGGACCAGTTTGAATGATTTAGAATTAAGCTTAAAAAAAAAATCGTATTTGAAATCAGGAATGTTCAAATAATGTTGAAACTTTTCACTATCTGAGTTGATGAAGAAGAACGCAGTACAATCAGAAGGATACACCAAATATTACCAGAAGAATTACAGTTATCAGTTGACCTATCAGTCACCACACAGACATGTATTACCTGTTTCAGGAGAAGGATACACCAAATATTACCAGAAGAATTACAGTTATCAGTTGACCTATCAGTCACCACACAGACAATCATGACATACCATAGGGATGTTTGCTAATCAGTAATAGTGTATGTTTTTGTATCAATAACAGGTATGTTTTGTATCAGTAATAGGTATGTTTTTGTATCAGTAATGGGTTGTTTTGGTCAGTAATAGGTATGTTTTGTATCAGTAATACTATGTTTGTATCAGTTATAGTATGTTGTTGTATCAGTAATAGGTATGTTTTGTATCAGTAAGAGGTATATTTTGTATCAGTAACTAGGTATGTTTTGTATCAGTAATAGACATGTTTTGTATCAGTTATAGGTATGTTTTGTTATCAGTAATTAGGTATGTTTTGTTATCAGTAATCAGGTATGTTTGTGTATCAGTAACGGTATGGTTTTGTATCAGTTATAAGGTATTTTCTGTATCCAGTCAAATAAGTATGTTTTGTACTTCAGTTGATA
>SAYR01023244.1:1816449-1854048 GCA_004382745.1 Argopecten irradians irradians | reverse complement strand
TGTCATTACCTGTCAGGAGAAGATACACCAAACATTACCAGAAAGAAATTACATTATCAGTACCTATCAGCACACACAGACAATACCTGTTATTCAGAGAAGGAACACAAAATATTAACCGAAGAATTACAGTATCAGATTGACCTATCATCACCACAACAACATGTATGACTCGTTGTTCAGGAGAAGGATACACCAAATATTACCGAAGAATTACAGTATCAGTCTCGACCTATCTCACCACACAAGACATGTAGTACCTGTTTCAGGCGAAAGATACACCAAATATTCACCAGAAGAAAACATTATCAGTTGACCTATCAGTCACCACACAGACATGTATTACTATTTTCAGGAGAAGATACACCAAAAATTAAGCCAGAAAATTACATTTCAGTTTGACCTTATCAGTCACCACACAGGACATGTATTACCTGTTTCAGGAGAAGGAAACACCAATATTACCAGAAGAATTACTATCAGTTACCATCAGTCACCACACAACATTATTAACCTGTTTCAGAGAGATACACAAATATTACCAGAAGAATTACAGTTATCAGTGACCTGTCATCACACACAAACATGTATTACCGTTTCAGGGAAGTATACACCAATATACCAGAAGATTTGTTATCAGTTCACCTTCAGTCACCACACAACATGTTATTACCTGTTCAGAGAAGATACACCAAATATTACCAAAGAATTACAGTTATCAGTTGACCTATCAGTCACACAAGACCAAGATACCTGTTTCAGGAGAAGATACAACCAATATACCAGAAAAAAATTACAGTTATCAGTGACCTATCAGTCACCACACAGACAAGTATTACGCTGATTTCAGGAGAAGGAACACCAATTTACCAGAAATTACATTATCAGTGGACCTATCAGTCATACACAGACAAGATTACCTGTTTCAGGAGAAGATACACCCAAATGAATTACCAGAAGAATCTACAGTATCAGTTGACCCTATCAGTCACCACACAGAAAGTATACCGTTCTCAGGATAAGATACACAAATATTAACCAAGAAGATTACAGTATCAGTGTGACCTATCAGTCACCACCACAGAAATGTATACGTTTCAGGAGAAGATACACCAAATTATTACCAGAAGAATTTACAGTATACTCAGTTACCTATCCATCACCACACAAGACACAGTATTACCGTGTTCAGAGAACACACACAATATACCAGAAAATTAACAAGTATCAGATGACCTATCAGTCACCACACAACATGTATTAACCTGTTTTCCAGACGAAGGAATACACCAAATATTACCAGAGAATACATTATCACTTGACCTATCAGTCACCACACAACATAGAATTACCCGTTTCAGAGAAGGATAGCACACAAAATATTACCAGAAGAATTACAGTTATCAGTGAACCTATCAGTCACCACACAGACATGTATTACCTGTTTCAGGAGAAGATACACCAAATATTACCCAGAAGATCAGTTATCATAACCTATCAGTCACCACCACAGACAAGACTTACCTGTTTCAGGAGAAGGATTACACCAAATATTACCAGAGAATTAATTATCAGTTGACCTATCAGTCACCACACAGAACAAGTATTACCTGTTCCAGTAGAAGGAAACCAAATTACCAGAAAGAATTTAAGTTATCAGATGAACCTATCAGTCACCACACGACAGATTACCTGTTCAAGGGAAGATACACCAATATTACCAGAAATTACACTATACAGTGCCTATCAGTACCACACCACATGTATTACCTGATTCAGAGAAGGAACACAAAAATTACCAGAAAATTACAGTTATAGTTACCTATCATCACCACACAGACATGTATTACCTGTTCAGGAGAAGGACCAAATACTTACCAGAAGAATTACAGTTATCAGTACCTATCATCACCACACACAATGTCATTACCTGTTTAGGAGAAGGATACACCAAAAATTACCAGAAGAATAAGTTTATCATTGACCTATCAGCACCGCACACAGACATGTATACCTGTTTCAGGAGAAGATACACCCAAATATACCAGAGAATTAGAGTTATCAGTTGACCTATCATCACCACACAGACATTGTATTATACGTTTCCAGGATACACCAATATTACAGAAGATTACATTTCATTACCTATCAGTCACCACACAGACATGTATTACCTGTTTCAGGAGAAGGATACACCAAAATTACCAGAAAGAATTAAGTTTATCAGATTGACTAATCAGTCACACACAACATGTTTACCTGTTCAAGGAGAAGATACACCAACATATTACCAAGAGAATTACAGTTATTCAGTAACCTATCAGTCACCACACAGACATTATTACCTGTTCAGGAGAAGGATACCACAAACAATAATTACCAGAAGAATTTACAGTATCAGTTGACCTATCAGTCACCCACAACAGACATGTATACCTGTTCAGAGAAGGATACACCAAATATTACCAGAATGAACTACAGTTATCAGTTGACTGTCAATCACCACACAGACATGTAACCTGTTTCAGGAGAAGGATACACCAAGATTACCAGAAAAATTACATTATCAGTTGACCTATCAATCACCACACAGACATGTATTACCTGTTAGGAGAAGGATACACAAATAATTACCAAAGAATACAGTATCAGTGACCTATCAGTCACCACCAGACTGTAATTACCTGTTCAGGAGAAGGTACACCAAATATACCAGAAGAATATACATTATCAGTGACACTATTCAGCACACACAGACAAGATACCTGTTTAGAGAAATACACAAATATACCAAGAGAATTCAGTTACAGTTGACCTATCATCACCACACAGAAATGTATACTTTCAGGAGAAGAACACCAATATACCAGAAGAATTTACAGTTATCAGTTGACCTATCCAGTAACCACACACTGTATTACCTGTTTCAGGAGAAGGATACACAAACATTACCAGAAGAATTACTTATCAGTTACCTATCATCACACACAGACATGTATTACTGTTTCAGAAAATACACAAATATTACCAGAGAATTACATTATCATTGACCTATCAGTCACACACCAGACATGTATTACTGTTCCAGAGAAAGATACACCAAATATACCAAAGAATTCAATTATCAGTTGACCTACAGTACACACAACATGAATTACCTGTTTCAGGAGAAGATACACCAAATATTACCGAAGATCAGTATCCGTTGACCTATCATCACCACACAGACAGTATTAACCTGTTTCGGAGGATACACAAATATTACAGAAGAATTACATTATCAGTTTGACCTACAGTACCACACAGAATGTATACCTTTTCAGGAGAAGATACACCAAATTTACCAGAAGATTACATTATCAGTTTGACCTACAGTACCACACAGACAGTATTACTGTTTCAGAGAAGATACACAAATATTACCAAAATACAGTATCCAGTTGACCTGTCATCACCACACGACATGTATTTACCGTTCAGGAGGATACACCCAAATAGTACCAGAAGAATTACAGTTATCAGTTACCTATCAGTCACCACACAGACATGTATACCTGTTCAGGAAAGATACACCAAATTTACCAGAAGATTTACAGTTATCGTTAACCATCATACACACACAGGACAAGATACCTGTTTCAGGAAAGGATACCACCAATCTCCGAAGAATATACAAGTATCAGTATGGACCTACAGTTCACCACACAGACAGTTTACCTGTTTCAGGAGAAGGCATACACCAAAATTACCGAGAATCTACATTATTCAGTTACCTATCAGCACCACACCAGACAATATTACCTGTTTCAGGAAAGGATACACCAAATATTACCAGAAAATTACGTTATCAGTACCTTCATCACCACACAGACAAATTACCTGTTTCAGGAAGAGGATACACAAAATTACCAGAAAGTTACAGTTATCATGACCATCACACCCACACAGACTGTATACTGTTCAGGAGAAGGATACACCAAAATTACCAGAAGATAAGTATCATTTACCTATCATCCACACAACAAGTATTACCTTTCAGGAGAAGATACACCAAATATTCCAGAAGAATTACAGTTATCAGTGACCTATCAGATCACACACAGACTGTATTTACCTGTTTCAGAGAAGATCACCAAATATTACCAGAGAATTACAGTTATCACTGACCAAATCATCACACAGCATGTATTCCGTTCAGGGGAAGGATACACCAAAAATTACAGAAGAATTAAGTTATCCAAGTTACTATCAGTCACACACAGACATTATTATTTTCAGGAGAGGATACACCAAATAATTACCAGAGAATTACATTAACTTACTATCAGTCACCACACAGACAAGATTAACTGTTTCAGGAGAAGACTACACCAATATTACCAGAAATTAGTTATCAGTTGACCATAGTCACCAACACAGACCAAGTATTACTGTTCAGGAGAAGATACACCAAATATTACAGAAGATTACATTCAGCGACTATCAGTCACCACACCGAACATGTTTACTGTTTCAGAGAAGGATACACACAAAATATTACCAAAAATACAGTTCGTGACTATCGTCACCACACCGACATGTATTAACCTGTTTCAGGAGAGATACACAAATACCAGAGATTACAGTTATCACGTACTATCCATCACAACAGACTGTATTACCTTTTCAGGGAAATACACAAATATACCAGAAAGAATTACAGATTATCAGTTGACCTATCAGTCACCACACAGACATTTACCTTTCAGGAGAAGGATACACAAATATTACCGAGAATTACAGTTATCAGTTACCTCATCCCCCACGTCACCACAAAATGTTTAACCTGTTTCAGGAGAAGGATACACCAAATTATTACCAGAGAATTACAGTATCATGAACCTATCAGTCACACACAGACATGTATTACCGTTTCGGAGGATACACCAAATATCTACCAGAAGAATTACAGTACAGTTGACTGTCAGTCACCACACAACAATTTACTGTCAGAGAAAGATACACCAATATACCAGAAGATACATTATCAGCTTACCTATCAGTCACACACAGACATGTATTACACCGTTTCAGAGAAGATACACCAAATATTACCAGAATAATACAGTTATCAGTTGACCTATCAGTCACACCAGAATGTATTACCGTTTCAGAAAGATTACACCAACTTATTACCAAAGAATTACATTATCAGTACCTATCAGTCACCACCAGCAAGATTACCTGTTTCAGGAGAAGATACACAAATATACCAGAAAGAATTACAGTTACCGTTGACTCGTCCACCACACAGACATGTATTACTTTCAGAAGAAGTATACACCAAATATTACCAGAAGAATTACAGTATCACTTGACATCAGTCCACCAACAGACATTATTACTTTTCAGGAGAGGATACACCAAATATTACAGAAGACAGTTATCAGTTGCTACAGCACCACACAGACATGTATTACCTGTTCAGAGAGGTTAACCAATATTACCAGAAGATTACATTATCAGTTGACCTCAGTCCACCGACATTTTAACATGTTTCAGGAAAGGATACACCAAATATTACAGAAGAATTACAGTTATCAGTTCCTATTCAGTACCACACAGACATGTATTACCGTTCAGAGAAGGATACACCAAATACTTACAGAAGAATTACAGTATCAGTTTACCTATAATCACCACAACACAGTATTACCTGTTCAGGAGAAGGACACCAAATATTACAGAAGACAATTATTACAGATACATGACTATCATCACACACAGAATATCCTGTTTCAGGGAAGAACACCAATATTACCAGAGATTACATTATCAGTACTGACCTATCAGTCACCACACAGACAACGATTACCTGTCTTCAGGGAAGGATACAAATATACCAGTAAGAATTACAGTTATCAGTGACCATCAGTCACCACACAGACTGATTACCTGTTTCAGAGAGAAGAACACCAAATTTACCAGAAGAATTACAGTTATTCAGTGACATATCACAGTCACCACCAGAACAAGTACTAACCGATATTCAGAGAGAAGATACACAAATAATTACCAGAAGATACACTTATCAGATTAGACCTATCAGCACCACACAGACAGTGTTATTACTGTTTCAGGAGAGGGATACACCAAATATTACCAGAAAGATTACAGTTATCCAGTTGACTATCAGTCACCACAGACAAGTCATGACTGTTTCAGGAAAGGATACACCAAATATTTACCAGAAGACATTACAGTTATACAGTACCTATCAGTACCAACACAGACAATGATTACCTGTTTCAGGAGAAGTACACCAAAATATACAGAAAGAAATACTACAGTTATCAGTTGACCTATCAGTCACACACATAAAGACCGTTTCAGGAGAAGCATACACCAATCATTACCAGAAAGAATTACAGTTATCAATTGACCTCATTCAGTTCACCCACAACAGACATGTATTACTGTTTCAGGAGAAGGATACACCAAAATATTAACCAGAGATTACAGTAATAGTATGACCTATCCAGTCACCACACAGACAATATTACCCGTTTCAGGAGGAAGCATACACCATATTACAGAAGAACTTACATTAATCAGTTGACTTCAGATCACCACACAGACATGTATACCTGTTTCAGAGAAGGATACACCAAATATTACCAGAAGAATTCAGTTATCCACTTGACCTATCAGTCACCACACGACAGTATTACCTGTTCAGGAGAAGGAACACAAAATCAATTACCAGAAGAATTAAGTTATCAGTTGACCTATCATCAACACAGACAAGTATTACCTGTTCAGGAGAGAAAAAAAAGATACAAAATACCAGAAGAATTAATATCAGATTGACCTTATCAGTCACCAACCGACATGATATTACCGTTTCAGGAGAAGGATAACCAAATATTCACCAGAAAGAATTAAGACTCAGTTGACCTATCAGTCCACACAGACAATGTATTTACGGCTTCAGGAGAAGATACACCAAATTTATCAGAAGAATTACAGTTATCAGTTGGACCTTATCAGTCACCACCACCAGACATGTGCATATACTTTTCAGGAGAAGGAACACCAAATATTACCAGAAGATTACAGTTATCAGTTGACCTATCAAGTCACACAAACCATGTTTACCTGTGTCAGGAGAAGGAAACACCAAATATTACCAGAGAATTACAGTTATCAGTTGACCTACATCACCACAAGAATGTATAACCGTTTCAGGAGGATACACCAATATCCAGAGATTACACGTTATCAGTGACCTATCATCACACAACAGACATTGTATTACCTGTTCCAGGAGAAGGAATTACACAAATATTACCAGAAGAAGACAGTTTATCAGTTGACCTATCAGTCACCAACAGACAAAGCTTTACCTGTTTAGGAGAAGGATACACACAAATTTACCAGAAGAATTACAGTTATCAGTGACCTACAGTCACCACACAGACATGTATTACCTGTTTCAGGAGAAAAAAAAAAAAGGATACACCAAATTTACAGAAGATACAAGTACAGTGACCTATCAGTCACCACACAGACTGTATTACCTGTCAGGAGAAGGATACACCACATATTACAGAAGTTACATATCAGTTGACCTATCAGTCACCACACAACATGTAATTCTGTTCCAGGAGAAGGATTACACCAATATACCAGTAGAATACAGTATCAGTTGACCTATCGTCACCACCACGACAGTATTACCTGTTTCAGGAGAAGGATACACCAAAATATTACCAGAAGAATTACAGTTACAGTTACCTATCAGTCACAACACAGACATTGTCCATTAGCCTGTTTCAGGAGAGGATACACCAAATAATTACCAGAAGAATTCAGTTATTCAGTTGACCTATCAGTCACCACACAGACTAAGTATTAACCTGTTTCAAGGCAGAAGGATACACCAAATATCTCCAGAAGAATTACAGTCTACAGTGACCTATCAGTCACCCACCACAGAATGTATTACCTGTTTCAGGAAGGATACACAAATTTACGAGACAGAATTCACAGTTATCAGTTGACCTCATCACGTCACCACACAGACAAGTATACCTGTTTCAGGAAGAAGGATACACCAAATATTACCAGAAGAAGATTACAGTCTATCAGTTGACCCTACATCACCCAACAGACAAGTATTACCTGTTTCAGGGAAGAATCACAAATTACCAGCAGGAATTACAGTCTATCAGTTTGACCTATCAGTACACCACACAGACAAGTTACCTGTTCAGGAGAAGACAACACCAAATGATTACCAGAAGAATTACAATTATCATTTGACCTATCAGCACCACACAGACATCGATTACCTTGTTTCAGGAGAGGATAACCAATACGATTACCAGAAGAACTTACAGTTATCAGTTGACCTCATCAGTCACCACCACAGAAAGTATTACCCCAGTTTCAGCAGAAGGATACCACCAAATATTACCAGAAGAATTACAGTTATCAGTTTGACCAATCATCACCACCACAGACAGGTATTACTGTCTTCAGAGAAGGATACACAAATTAGTTACCAGAAGAATTACAGTTATACTTGACCTATCAGTACCAACCACAGACAAGTATTACCTTTCAGGAGAAGGATAACACCAAAAATATTACCCAGAAGAATACAGTTATCAGTGACCTATCAGTCACCACACAGACAAGTATTACCTGTTTCAGGAGAAGGGATACACCCAAATATTACCAGAAGAATACTTATCAGTTGACCTATCAGTCACCACATCCGACATGTATGTACCTGTTTCAGGAGAAGATTACCCAAATGATTACCAGAAGAATTACAGTTATCAGTTGACCTATTCAGTCACCACACAGACATGTATTACTGGTTTTCAGGAGAGAGGATCACACCAAATATTATCACGAACGGATGTACAGTTATCAGTGACCTATCAGTCACCACACAGACAATGTATTACCTGTTCAGGAGAAGATAACCAAATATTACCAGAAGAATTACAGTTTCAGTATGACCTATCAGCTCACACACAAATTGTACTTACCGTCTTCAGGGAGAGGCATACACCCAATATTTACCAGAAAGAATTACAGGTTATCAGTTGACCCTCATCATCACACACACATGTATAACCGTTTCAGGAGCGATCACCAAAGATTACAGAAGAATTACAGTGTTATCAGTTGACCTATCAGTCAGCCACCAAAGACTGTTCATTACCTGTCTTCAGGACGAAGGATACACCAAAGTATTACCAGAAGAATTACATTATCAGTTGAACCTAATCAGTCACCAGACAGACAAGTAATTACCCTGTTTCAGCAGAAGGATACACCAAATATACCCGAAGAATATACAGTTATCAGTTACCTATCAGTCACCACACAGAATGTAATACCGTTCAGGAGAGGATACCACCAAATTATTACCAGAAGATTACAGTTTATCAGTTTGACCTATCAGTCACCCACAACATGTATTACCCTGTTTTCAGAGAAGGATACACCAAATAGTTACCAGAAGAATTACAGTTATCAAGTACCCTATCAGACCACACGGACAAGGTATTACCTGTTTCAGGAAAGAATCACCAAAGTCATTACCAGAAGAATTACAGTTATCAGTTGACCTATCACCACCACACACAGAACAAGCATTACTGTTTCAGGGAAGGATACACCAAATAATTACCAGAAGAATTACAGTTATCAGCTTAGACATATCAGTCACCACACAGACATAGTATTACCTGTTTCAGAGAAAGGATACACCAAAATATTACCAGAAGATTACAGTTACTCAGTTGACTTATCAGTCACGACACAGACAAGTCATTCACCTTTTCAGGAGAAGGATACACAAAATTTACCAGAAGATTACAGTTATCAGTTGGACCTATCAGTCACCACACAGACATGTATTACACCTGTTTCGAGTGGTTATCACCATACTCAGGATCATCTTATAGCTAGCAAGTCTGGTACTGTCTTTGCTTGCTTGTGTGCGACGAAGCCAAATCTTGTCTTTACGAACTGGCTGGCAATGTATGGAATTACTTTCCTCATATTAGCCTCTTACGGTTCTGTAGTCGCCTGGAAACAATTGTGTTAATTTTATGACATAAGCACTGATAGTGCCAGACCATATATTTTATCAGCATTCGTATTGGCTAATGTGGAATGATGGATGTATGGGAGGAATGAAGTGTGATGTACAGATTAGACTCAAAGGTTTCTTAAAACCTCGAATATATCTATTTGTGCTGTTTTTTCATTGACCTGTGATTATTGCCAACTTTGTTGATGTAGTTAAATGGATACAATCACCTATATAATACTAAAAGTACAGTTTGGAGACGATATAACTGAACTAACTTGGCTTTGTGGCCTGGATGGTTCCAGCAAACCAGTCGTAGTTGCTCACACAGTTCTTGTGGACAGGCTGGACGTTAGTGCCTCGTACTTATGCCAGCTTTCAGCTGCCAAACACCTCTCCTGAAAAAAGTTCTACTAACTAAATACTATATGCACAACTGTTCATATTGGCTAATGAATGCCAACTGAACAGACGTTCAATGCTATATCATTTGGTTACAATTTTATGTTGAAATAACGAGGAATTTGCATCTAAATGAATTAATCATTCGTAATCGTCAAGGATGGAACAGCGCTTCTGTATCTCTGGTTCAACAATTGTTGATGTCACATGATAATGACATTATAAGAGCAGGCTTCAAGTGGCATATCTTATATGACTGCCACTGTGATTGTAAGTTAACTAGTGGGGACTGCAATGAAAATTAAATATACTTTTATGCAAGTACATGGCATTTTTTCACAAAATATAAATAAAAGCAGTAAAAACACCTACTTTGTATGATATCGTTTACTACATTTTGCTAATGAACAGGCAATCAGACCACAGTAACCAACTGTTCCCAATCTAAGACGTAACAGTTCACATCAAATTCTTCATCTTGAAGCAGAAAATCACAAACACATGAGGACATATAAGGTAAGTCATTAATTAAATATCTAATATTCAATGTCTAGCTAAAACTGTTCTGAGATACGCATTATCAATGAAAGAGATAACTGTATCCCTCGACATATTGCAAAAAAAACTTAATTTGTATTGGTAGGTATGTTTTGTATCAGTAATAGGTATGTTTTGTATCAGTAATAGGTATTTTTTTATCAGTAATTGGTATGTTTTGTATCAGTAATAGGTATGTTTTGTATCAGTAACAGGTATTTTTTGTATCAGTAATTGGTATGTTTTGTATCAGTTATAGGTAAGTTTTGTATCAGTAATAGGTATGTTTTGTATCAGTAATTGGTATGTTTTGTATCAGTAATAGGTATGTTTTGTATCAGTAATAGGTATGTTTTGTATCAGTAATTTTCGTGTTTTGTATCAGTAATAGGTATGTTTTGTATCTGTAACAATACGTAAGGGTTTTGTCTGTAGTACTTACCGTATAGCCGGTATTTTTACGGTTAAGATATTTTTGCTTTTTTTTAGATGATCTTTTTATTGAACTGAAATCGTTCATATTTGCAGTCGATAATTGGCAGACATCGACACTGCTTTACTTTCAGGACCGGTGCATGCCACCTATAAATCAGGGGCGACAATTCCCAAAAATGTAAACACTTGCCACAGATATTTCCCGTCTCAAAACAATTGATACCGCAGCCGTAGCCCACAAGCTGATATGATGAACAAGGGGAGCAAGCGTCACTCTTATCCTCCATACCTCCTAAAATTCAATAGTAAGAACAATCTATTGTAATTCAAGTTTCACTGAAATTGGACTCAATTAAACTACTTAAAATATCCTGTTTGGTCATGAACTTGTGTAAATTAACATTTGTATTTGCGCCAGAAAATAATCTAGATTATCATATTCGCAGTTCATTAAATTTTCATCAGAAACTCAATTCATCATCCCATGAAATCGACCAAAGCCAGACTCTATATACCAGTGAAATTTACTTGGTTATTGAATTTTTCTTTTTTAACATTCCGTTTTTGTTTTCATTTCACATTTTTAAAATATGAAATAATACATAACCCACAGTATAACATGATATATAAATATCACATGCTTGAAAATACACTAAAATCTCCATGATATACCTCTACTTTGTAATGGTAGGAAATTCCTGTCTTATTTTCGAGACCGGTTTTTTTCAAGCCTGTCTTATTTTCGAGACCGGTCTTTTTAATGCCTGCCTTATTTTCGAGACCGGTTTTTTTCAAGCCTGTCTTATTTTCGAGACCGGTCTGTTTTAAGCCTGTCTTATTTTCGAAAAAAAAATCCCTTAAGCCATGGTACTTACTAGACTCTCGAAACTTGATATCGGTGTTTAAAATAGATATTCAAATTAAAAACAAAATATGAATGCAGAACATGAAAAGAAAAAAAAATAGATTATACATCTTTGTTTGATCAGTAAGTTCACCGGGCGTTTTGGTAATGGTTGTGAACGGTTAACCGGTAACTCGGTCGGAAGTCTGCTAACCGGGTACTAAACTGTAATATCATAGCAGCTATAATGATTACACATCTGCTTGAAATAATTTTCCTTTAAGAAACCTGATACTTTCTTTCAAGAGCGAATTATTTTTTAAGCCGTCATATAGTTTAAGGCTTATTTTCAAAACCGGTCTATGTTTAATCCTGGTATATTTTTAAAATACATTTGATTGCTTATTTTCAAGATTGGCCTCTTTTTGTCAAGGTTGATCATCGGAATTTTAGAGCATTTTATCATGCACTTTTAAAAACTATTATCATCAAAGCTACTGTAACTATGGTCTTATGTTGATATATCTATGTATACATTATATACAGTTAGGACGTTGGAATTATATCTTCTGCCACCATAGTATGATTGTAAAAAGGATATTATATTTTCCCGTCTTCCTAAATGACTTTCTTCATTCTTTTAAGTCTCCTTTGACATTGTCTCAAATTTTGGTCTTGTGTTGAGAGTTTGCCCCTGTGAGTAAGGCTCTGTTTTCTTTTCCGTGATCGGGGCGCATTCAAGTCTATAAAATTTTACACTTCTGCGTCATGTTTAGCCTATTACATCGGCAGTAGATTACTGGCTCAATCTGTATAATTTGATCGAGTTTTAGCAGTGTACCTGATATCCCCATTGTATGATCAAATAAAGCGACTTCTTTATAACTTATTTGTCGAAAATGTCTTTACATAATCGTTAATAAAACGTTAGGCCAAACTATCAATACAATCAAAATTTCCCTTAAAAATAGAAAAAAAAAAAAAAAAAGAATAATAATAAAAATATAAATAAAACATCCTTGGCTAGTTATAGCACAAAACAAATTCCAACAACATCTTACCTTGTTCAGGGTCTTCTCTTTCCACACCATCCCCGCTTCTTCCAGTATAGATTTCCTTATTCTTGTCCTGTTCTGCATGATTTTGTACACGCGTCTCTGACTGGTTCAGAGCATCCACTCCCAGGTGAGAAACGACAATTAAAATTGAACATATGATTAGTATGCACGACATACCGTCTTCGTGTGTTACTCACAAAACACCATTTCTCTACGAACAAATACAAATAACCGGGCACAAACTGTACCGTGTAAAGAACAATTTTCTTTCGAATAGGGAAAATCAAATATATAGTTTCAAGTAATACGGAGAATTTTCAAAAGAAAAAGCATTTTTCACGGCATTATTGTAATACAGTTTCTGTGTAGTGGTATAACTGTCCACCTGTGGACCATTTACTGGACAAAACATCCCTGAATTATATAGTGAAGGTTAACCAATTAGCATTGTACAATGTAACCAAATGACTGGATTAAATGACCTCCTTCTGGTTTGATATTGAAATCGTCTGAGAACATTTCGGACACCGGAGAATCAGAGTACATGATATTGATATGATGAACATTTCGGGCACCGAAAGAACGTGATATTGATGTCGTCTGTGAACATGTCGAACATTAGATAACCTGATCTTTAGCTATGGCGGTGTTCTGATAACACTGAGCGAACTTTTAAATTGAGCGTCAAATATGTCACATCAATGGTGGCAGAGGTGATTTTTCCCCCAAGATGTATTATAATATTCTAATTTATTGTTTTTTATTTAAAAAAAAATTGTGTTGTCATTACAATTTCCCATTCAATAATGGACAATGCAGTGAACATTCACATTGAATTTCGATACAAATATACCTTATGGTTGTGTTATGTTCCCACCTTGCCATGGATTGACGGACCATATGTGCTACCGATGTCTGTCCGTAAACCAACTTGTCAAATGAATTAAAATCACGAAATGAAATCGTCATGAAAAAGTCGCCGATGGTGTGTTTTAATTGAATGAAAATTTTGATACATATATTTTATTTTATTTTATTTTGAAAACCCTTTTTCCCCCCTAATTCTGATAATAAAAGGGACAGCTTGAATTTGAATCACTTAGTTGTGTATTTCCTATGTGGACTCATTCAGCTGGTCCGATATTATCTATATTTGCATTGTATATCCATTCGCCGCCAGTCCAAAGTGTCAACATTTGAAGAATCCATTTCATTAATACCTTTTCACTGCAAACAAATCAACAAAAGTTTGTTAATTAAAGTTGTCATAATATTTATTAAAGTACAAATAATTGAAATATCTAATAAAATTAGGTCAAGTGACCTACGTGTTTCTCAAATGAACTTTGAAATCAAAATATCAAGCAAAAGAGCAAATTTTTTTTTTTTTTTTTTTTTTTTACTTCAAGTTATAATACCGTTATTCCCTACATATTACTCATAAGTTACACGATTGTGTACATCAGATGTCGGGCTATCTGTCGGTGCGGGAAATCGGCGAAAATATTTTCTAGATTTGCAAAAATATGCGGGCAATACATTGTAATCTACAAAAAACAGCACACGAATAACTGAAGATGAATATGCAGCAGTCCTTTCAAACAATACTGGGAATATAACATTAATGATAAAGTGATGAACATCACATGATCTTTATTTTTGGAGTAGGCGTTAGAAAAAGGTCTATAG
The DNA here is from genome assembly GCA_004382745.1 of Argopecten irradians irradians. Lineage (NCBI taxonomy): Eukaryota > Metazoa > Mollusca > Bivalvia > Pectinida > Pectinidae > Argopecten > Argopecten irradians. The sequence continues at coordinate 1,838,990 of SAYR01023244.1, read as the reverse complement.
TCATATAATTGTGTATTGAACTATCTACTTAATGTTAAAAATATTAACATCGACAAGTCTATACGAGTATTTGGTGTCAAGGAAACAGGTGCTTGTTAGAACCCCCGCAACTGACAGTTTGTGATTGATACGCTGAAAATTAGCATTGCATCGATGTCATCGTGTCATCCAGAACTGTTTATGCTCGCCATTGTATCATAATCATTTAAAGCATTCACGTCTGGTTTTGCCAGTTTCACATTCGTGCACGTATCGTAGACACTCGATTCGCCCGTGCTCTGAGCATTTACACCGGATACTGTATCATAATCTGAACAGTCAACCATCCGATTAGTCCCGATAGATCCCGAACGGCGGAAGCCATCATACGTATCATCATTCACCGTTGGCTCGCGTGCATGGTCATATAAATCCTCAGTTTGTTTGTCGGGTATCTTTTCGTGTAGTTCATTGTACACGTTATCAGAATCACCTGTCTGGGATGCTTCATTCTCTTGTGTTTTCTTCGTTGATGAAAACGAAAGAGTTTCGCCCTTGTCCTCATTTTTCTTTGATGAGAGCGACATGGTTTCGCCCTTGTCCTCATTTTTCTTTGATGAGAGCGATATGGTTTCGTCCTTGCACGCCGTAATGTCTTTCTTTGACGAGATAGACATGGTTTTTAATACTATATTAGTAGCTTTATTTGGTTCCGTTTCTATAAAGCTCGTTTCATATGACGGTACATGTCCCTCCATTAATTCGTAATTGTTTTCTGGCAGCTTTGCTGAGCCATAACTCATATGTTTGATAAGTTTGGATGTTCTCATTTTCCTTCTAGAATTTTTGTTCTTTCGCCATAATATCACAGACACTGCAATTATGACAATAAACCCAAGAACGATAAAGGCTAGAGGCCAAAGTACAGGTGCATCCGCACTTTGAACTATAATCGGTTGTTTACTGGGGATGCTATGTGTCGGCGTGACAACAACTCGTGTCGACGTGCTAACAGCATGAGTTGTCCTCTGAACACCATGTGTCGACACATCAACATCACGAGTTGTCGTTTGAACACCATATGTCGACGTGCCAGTTCGCGGTGAGTTAAAACTTGTGGTAGCTTTTTCAGTCGTTGTAGAAGGTAGACCGATAGAGTCACAAAGAACTGGCAGTGTTTCGTTACAATTCTTGACAGATAGGTTGAGGATTCCATTGTAGTTTTGGACAGCAACGCAGCGATCGCTATCAACTTCTCCTGGCGCAATAAACGAGTATGAGGTTCTACGGAAGAAATTTACCCAATAAGCTTCAGCGTATGATCCTGTTGAACCCACGTGACTAATAACATATGTTTTGTTTCCAAATATAGAATTTTGTCTCGTGCACGCTTCAGCTGCGTCCCACCAGCTGGTGGCGCTGTCACTTGGTATTACATTCTGTCCAGCAGTTACCTGCTGACATACGTAGTTGTATCTATGGCTACAGTCCACCATTGTAATTGCCTGATTCGTAGTGTTGTATTTAGCACACTCTCCAGAACCGACAGCACCACTTGATGAGTTCGCTGGAATGTAGTTACAAATAACAGAGAGCATAGTTCCCCGGCTATCAAGAGGAAAAGGTGCAGTTCCACACAGTGCGTTCTGATCGGACAGACATTGAGATCCAGTATGCAGTAAAATTTGAGGATGGAAAACGGGTACGTCACTTCCCATGCAAAAACACTTATCATTTGAAAACCCGAACCTGGAGAAATTACAAAACCGGAAACACGTTTCCAACATATCGGCCTGATTACCGAATGGAAGGTTTCTTAATCCAGTAACAACGTCCTCCCTGTATAACCTACAACTTTCAAATGTTAGTGCTTTTGATGACTTCGAATACATTCCTACCCATGCCTCCTTGATGTCGACATCGATTGTGCCGTTCAATTCGACATTGTTGAAGTCTAAGTCACCTGTGACGTCACTCTGTACACGACATCTACCATCGGCGAACGCTGCGTTCCACGTCATAGGTGTCGTAATTTCAGAAAATTCTAAAACAACGCCGAGCTTTACCTGTACGAGGCAGGCAATTAAAATAAGTTTTATCATACTTTTGTGCATGTCGGTCGACGTTGGGAATCAGCCGGGCTCAAGTATTACGTTCAAACGAAGCGACTTTGACACAGCTTACCACAAGCTTGCACTTCTCGCTAGTTTTAAGCAAGATAATATTATATATAGTATGTTACCATGACATTACTTCATCATCCGGTAAACACGACATATTTCTCGCGTAGTAGTAGAATCAATTTCATGTCCTTTTTCGGCATTTTGTACACGTTTGTTCTATTTTCAGTATTTGCTGGAAGTTAAGATTTCTTTTCCTTTCCAAAGATTTCAAGGCATAGGCTGAAGATCTGGGGTTTTTTCATTAAAAAAAATCCACAAATTTAACACGATATTTTTGCTACACTTTAACCTTGAGTTAAAACACGCCCTTCCTCGTCGATTCCAAGATGGATATATAAAATAAGAACACAATTCCAAAGAGTTCCAATAAACATCATTTGTATAACCATCTACAGAATCCCGTCTCCAAATGTCAAACTCAACAATGTCATTCGGTTTTCTGCATGTCATTCATAGTTTGTGTGTTCCGAACCGGAAGTGACTGGATATCTTATCATCTTGTGTCCAGTTTCCAAATCGGATATGATGTAATAGGTATGCATCCTGAGACCAGTGTCCAGTTTCCGTTGATTGATCATCAAACCTTAAATGGAAATATAAAATATTTAATTTACTCTACACGTGTACAGCCTATATGAATATTGAAACAATTAGATTAATGCGCGATGACATTCGCTCACTGCAGGTTGAAGGTTGGTTTCATGACTATGCTTATTTCCTATAGCGGATGATGTTTTCACAATTTAACACTTTCAATCAACTGATACAATGCTCTGTGTCATTTGAGTCTTTATACAATTACAAAGTTTGTATGGGTCATACTGAAGTCAGTCTGTTTTGATGGCTGTTTGTTATCCGCAGATCACTTCTGGACAACTTCTCCTCAAGTACTAGATTGATTTCAATTATACTTCACAGTGATATTAAGTATAATGTTCAGAAGTCCGAGAAGGCCGTGGTAACTGGTTTTATAAAATGGCCAAAAACTCATTAACTGTCAAACCTGGTCAAATTGTGTAACAGGTCGATTTTAATAGCTTCTGATTGATCAAGACTTAGAGCTTGTCCGATGAATCTGAAAATCTCACAAATACAACGCATATTTGTTTTTAAAGAATTGGGTGTAAAGTGTTTGATTTCGGTTGCCAGGGTAACCAGGTTTTGTGAAATGCCCAATAGTCACTAGCCCTTGGGGTATTTTTTTCTACTATGTCAGTTGGTGAAATATATGATGTGAACAACTGGTAAATATTTAAACATATGGATGATTTTAATTTGGTCGAAATTTAGATATTGTCAGATATAGCTGAATACAGTATCCGTTTGGTTACCATGGTTACCATATGAAATGTCAAAATAAATATATATGAAATTTATGCATAGATCATCGGTTAGCATGTGTAATCTTATTTAAACACACCACCTAATGATTGTAGGATATTCATATAAAAACCGCTAAAAAATGGTTCTTTCAGGGTTTTTGTTTTAATGAACCTTATCTTGTTACACATTGTGTGACAAAATTATAATGAATAAAGTAGTCGCGCCTGACTATACATAATGGTCAATTACAATGAATACAGGCCGAGGTCATTATGTCTGAGGTCAAGGTCACAGGGTAAACATAAGATATAGTTTTGCCCTAAACGATGACATTTTTAACTATAATTATTAAGATTTTGGGAATTGCCTTTTTTATGACGTCGTATTTTGGGATGTTTATTAACCAATATTATAAATCATGGCCATCCATTTGGAGAACAGAATGATCATCTATTTCTTAATTTATCAGTATGTTTGCTTCATTTCTAATTGTTGTTTGGAAGCAAAAAGTTTATTGTTTAAGACATTTCAGTTTGTACAGTACGGTCCATTAACCGGACACTCCGACTATTTATAGGGATCCTTCCCTATTTGTCAGTATTCTAGTTTCAAACATGTGCTTTTAAAGGCCCACTACCTTTCCGTAACAACTTTTAATTTTTTAAATGGAAATGTAAAATCAGTTATTTGCTTACCATTAACACTATAATCCAAATCACCTTCTGAATAATTAAATAAAAAAAGATTACATATTAATTTTCATAACGCGGGTCGTCTTATGTTTCCCGTCGTATTCTTAATTGTCTCGTGTTACTTGAATATCACTGAACCAGACGGCAAAACAGAGAATTGAATCGTCGCTGTTAGTATAGATTACGGAGGGAATCCTTCATTTATTTGGTTTTGTAACCTCACATTTTCTGATGTTTATGTTGCTTTAAAAAAAATAACATTTTTGTTTCGGAAAGGTAGTGGGCCTTAATCTTCTGTAAAAGAAAAAAAATCTGTATTTTTTTCATCTTACAGATAAGTTGATGCAGAGGTCTTACTACACAAGCTAGTTCATGTACAATATGGGTCAAAAAAGTACTAGTATGCTTTCGGTAAGCATTATGTATATAATATGAATTTCTTCAAATAGTAGATATGGGACAAGGAAGTAATACCAACTGTGTAGATAAAATTGTAAGTAGATTGTTCATGTAAACCTGTCTCTTTAAACATCCAGATATTTTTGCTTGATTTTCCATTGTTAATTCTATATCACATGGTCGTGTTTGTTTTACATGTGTCTTGATACAGGGACTGACTGTCATGAAAATCTGCATCGTCTGTATTGTTTCCTTGTCCAATATATATTACATTAACATACTAATTTTCTACTATATACATAAATAACTTCAATGATACACGTATATACAATCAGAAACATGTATAAGTATATATGTACATGTTTCCGATACAAGAATATTGCTTTGTCACATCAGAAGCAGATTAATTCACTTACCGTAAATATGTGAATAAGAGCATTTCCCAGACGTAGCCACACTCCACTCACGTCTTGAAAACGATCTGAAGTACACTTCGTACAATTTAATTTTCTTCCTTGTCGTTCAAATATGGCCATGGTCATACATCCATGGCCAGACATAAATGTACGCCTGACTGGTTTCTAAAACTTAAATTCTTCTTAACTCTCCACTAAGACTTGTGTTCGTTTTATCAATTGTTTATCTCGTATTTCCCAACTCAATCTTTATCATCTATCTTTGTAATACATCCGCATTGTTATTATGTGTATGGGGTGGTCTCGCCTTAGTCCTTTACAAGGTTTGACTAATCTGATATTGTTTATCTAACAGATAGAATCTATGTTTAAATTGTTCCTCAAGTTGACCAGTCCAGTAGCAAGTGGACCGACTCGATTGTCGCTGATTGGTCAGATACTGGTCAACGGGACGTGTGACCGACGGATATAGCCTCCGGCAGATTTTCCGGTTAAGGTCAATTTGGCAGATGACAATAGCCATATGACTATTTCGTCCGCAATTTATTTTTAGATACAAACTAATCTGGGCGACGCTTAAATATGTCTATCAAATGAAATATTTGGACCAAACAATCGTTTATTAGCATGTACTACAGAGATCAGCAATCTACTTCCGTTCTAGTCTGAAGTGATTATTTTATGCTTATCAGACGTAATTACATGTATTGCAACTGTTACCTCTATATAATTTAATTAATAATATAGAATGGTTTTAAAAGAAAAAAACAATGCGAATGAAATCCTGGCATATCCCTTAATTACGCCTCGTTTTTGGAATTCGGTTTAGCGCCCGGACCCGGGGTTCTGTCCGCTGCCCAAGACAAATGACATGTATATATTCATAAAAATGGTAGTTTCTGGTCTTTCTTAACGATCAGCAAAAAGGAGATGGGAAGAATAATTTGCCCGTGGTCATTATAATGTGAATGGGTGAAGTGTGATTGTATGTTGTCTTCGACGGCATACTTCAGTGATCGATGAGTTACATGTAGCACTATAAAAATGGTAACGTATTACAAGAAGACACAACACGAATATACCGAAGCCTCCCAAAACATATTCACCACGCGCTTCAAACACTCAACACAGTGCATGCATTGGAGACCGTTCATCCTTCAAAGATCATGACTGTTAATAGGACATTAATTTGATTAGTCAAACAAACAAGATACATGTATAGCAGAGTAATTCGTTTACACTCCGATACGCTTCCTTAGTTTCTCTCTGAGTTTCGCGGAAGTTAACTCATTCATCCCTGAAAATTTACAATGAACTGCTGAAGTCTTTAAATTAGAAGAGACTAAACAAGTTTTAGGGTAAAACAAGATAAACACCAATATTAAATTTGTTCTGGTTAAAACTTTTCTGTGTGTATTTAATAATATATTTTGTTTTAATATTCTAAGGGAAAATATTGAAGTTGTCCAAACGTGCAACATTCTCTTAAAATTACTGTCGACCAAATTGAATTCATAATAATGATGATCAAAGGATACCATATTAATCTACGTTGTGTTTATGAGCTAAACAAGCCTAGAATTTGGCAAGTACAGTAAAATCTCTCAGAGTTACTTCCCTTCATTTAACTCCAATACAGTACTAACACAGTGAAACAAAAGAAATATCTCTGATTGGTCAGAAACCATGTGATATTTTCATACCCAGAAAATCTTTTTTGTTTCACCAACATATAAAAAACGTACACTTTTTAATACACAAATACCTCAACATATTTAAACCAAATCATATTATATATTTACAGTTTGCACTGACACGGACTCAATTACCATGTTTTCTAGTACAGTTCTATCATTATCAGTGTATAATGAAAGCACAACACGTGCGGGGATTCTATTGTTAAGGGAATAGTCGATGGCGTAGCAACGTGGGGTCATGACCCCTTTTTTGTGGGAATATATGAATGACTCGATTCCAATCAGCTGTTCAATCGAATACGTTGACGATGACAGGAGAGAAAACATTATGGGTATTTTAATAAGAATTAAAAATAAATTATATTCATTTACGTGAAAAACTGTATATGTAAGGAATATACTTTATCTATTCCTTAAATACGTGTACATTGTATATTTTATCGGTATCCTGTAAAATGGTCATCTTTCGTGTGATTTAATTTCCGCTTGTTTCAAATGTACATGTACTGTTAGTCTGCGTATTTAACTTGATGCATTAATCTCTTATATACTGTTAATACCCCAAAAATACTCACATCAAAGAACCTGTGACTACAGGATTTTTTGAAAAAGAATAAAATGATAAAAAAAAGAAATCCGTAATGATGTTGAACGCCACAGTAGTAAAAAAATATTTGTAATTTTTGTTTTTTTTACAGGTATGTAAACTAGTACTGTAACTGATATTTTAAATGACACGTCTTGTTGAAATGCATGTATCTGTACAAAAAAAAACCCAGTCTATATAACAGAAAATAATCAATCATTCCTTATAGTTCCGATGTCGTGTATAGGGATATATTGGTAGATGGCCAAGTATATTCTAAGGGAGATAATTGTAACTCTTAATGTATACGAGTTATTCCCCTTTATTGTAAAGACAAGTTTTGATCGTAGATAAAAAGACGTGGAACTGAAATGATGTGTTGTCATCTATCACTTAAGTATAGCGAGTTCCCGTAGTAAACAGACATGTTCTCAACTGCACCACACAACGTTAGACGATTGTTGTAACAACCAGTAAACTGATGGAATCCCGGAACAGCTGGCTTTCAATTTGGCGGATTATTTCTTAAATACTTGTAGTTCATTTTCTGATATATATGTATATTTAAGATGTCTATTTATACTCGTATCCATGTTTATATGGAACATTTGTCAAAACATGTACAATAAGCCTAATCGAATCCGCATATGCACTATTTGCGGAAGTCAGTGTTTCGGTGTGTATATTCTTGCGCGACAACCACTGCATTTACGCAAGTGTAAACTATTCCTTGGATGGTAAGGCTATATAGCAAAGAAAAAAAAATGAAAATGGAAATATATGAAAACATACTTTTATCTTATGTTTATATTAGAAGGTCTGCTACGTCTTCCTATATGACATAATCTAGTATTTTACCGTTCCTATATTAGAAGGTCTGCTACATCATCGTATGTGACGTCATCTTGTAGGTTACTGTTCCTGCTGTTGGTCTGGATTTCGTCATATATAACATCCTGGTTCCTAGTATGGTCATATATCGTGTGTAGATCGTCATCTTCTGTCTCGTGTAGTCTGTTGTACGTTTCGTCATCATTTACTTTGACGTCATTTACATGGGAGCTGGCATTCGAACTGCCAACCGGAGGACTTCTTGGAGTGGAGCTTTGCTCATGATTCGCGTCTTTCGTTGTCATAGATACGTCTCCTTCGTTTAGCTCCATGTACTCGTGTTCAGGACTCACTTGGCCCTGTGCTAATAGCGATGTATATACCCGGGTTTCCATAGGAACGCTTGGAACGTTTACTGTCTCTGAAACACCTCCAGAATGTGTCGGTGCTTTGTGAACAACTTCCGGTTCCGGTTTCTGGACCGTGCGAACTTTCTCTGACTTCACTGATTTCATTGTGACTTTTCTATTACGTTTCCTGTAATACATTACCAAAATCAATACAACAATGGCGATTATTCCTAGAAATACACAAAATATAGGTCCGGTTTTAGATTCACTCACGGAGTATACTAAACTTGAATAAGAGTCACTTCCCGGCTTGCCAATGGTTGTAGAGCTTACGGAAATGTCATGTCTTTGAAATGAATCTTTGCCTGATGTAGATTCCTTTGCTGGTAACGTAATTTCTGAATCCATAGAAAAACAAAGTGCTGGAAGTTTGTCGGAACAGTCTTTAAGAAAGAACTTAAATATTCCTGACTCATTCCTAACGGCAACGCAATGGTCATAATCAGATTGTTGCCCAGGTGACAAAAACGAATACAAGTGTTTCCTAAACTTGTTTGTCCAATAGGATTCCACGGCACTCGAATTTGGAGATTCGACATAATGAATTACTGCAGATTTATCCCCGAAACCCTGTGCCAGACTTTGACAAAGGAGAGCCGCATTCCACCAAGAATGCTGTAGATTTTGGAATGAAACACTTTCTTCAATATGATCTTTGAAACACACATAATATTTAGGTAGAGTACATTTCGCTAATTCGACATGACTGTTGCCAACATAATATGACACACACTCTTCAAGATCCTGATTACCGAAATCGAATTTGACTCTAATTGATCGATACACACAGAGACAGCGCAGACCGGTCTGTTGAATCAGTCCTCCGCCGCACACTCCGTTGCCCGGCGATGCACAGAACCAGATTCCGGTATAGCTGTTTACATTACAGAGCGCGGAACTCGTGCGCTCTACAGTTGCCAGGCAATAACAAATGTCCTTAGATAGACCAAATATGGACTCATTGCAAAATAAAAAGCATGAACCAACCAAGTCTTCCCCCTCTGAAAATGAAGCTTTGGGGACAGTATCGTTGTTTAAAATGCTATCTTCATACATATAGCAGCCATCAAATTTCATGAACTTTGTTGATAATCCGTATAATCCGACCCAAGCCTCCGTTATACCGTCAAGTGTTGAAGCAATGTCAACTTGCAGACTTGCAGGTGCAACATAACCCGCGAAATAATGTGACGTAGTACACAAACCCGACTCGTACGCTTCTCTCCACGGTAACAGTTCAGTGGCGTGTCTAAATTCCAAAGAGATGGCAGAACATCCGGAAACGAACATAAATATGATAAAAAATTCCATGTTTGGCACGGAAAAACCTTAATGAAATGAAATATTAAACTTCCCCGCTTAAAATGCTACAGCACAAGTTAGAGTTTTAATGTTCTGCACAATATGGAACTACAGTTTGTATTGTTATGCAAATCTTAACGATACTGTAGTTGAAGGGATATTCTCACCTCACTGAATCAACAGCTCCCAAAACATTTCACAGTTTACATGTCACCTTTATCTCAATTACTGGTTCCCGTAAAATGTCCCGAGTAAGTAAGTTCAATTATCTCCTGCTGCACGTGTACAATGAAGTGTCTTCGTTAGATATAATTCAGTCAAACGAATGTAACAGCAATATTTCTATGGCAATACTTGATTTCCGGAAACAATCCCTGTCTTCGTTTCCGCCGTTGTTTCTTTACATATTGAACGTGTATACGGTTTCTTACGTTGACTATTTAAGCATTGGTTGTTATATATTTTGGCATGAATTGGTGTGTAACATACTGTGACGGTCAAGTGGTCAGGACGCTGTATCCTGATCCGACTTGAAAATAACCAGTGGTAGCGTGGCTACCGCCACATAAATATTTGAGGGGTGGAAGACTCTTGCCTAACTACCCTAACCATTGACGACTTAGTTACACCATAGATTCACCTGAATAGTTCTAAAATCCTCTAAGAAACAAACAGGATTCCAAAATACAGGTACAAACTTAGATATTTATTAATAAAACACATAAAATAAAGGTTCACAATATCAGCAATATTTCAATATCTCCAAACACGCTCAAGATTCTAATCCAACTATCTATTAACTTCATCATTATAATCTAGACTTCACATCAATAAATAAATCATGATAACATGATACACAAACATTACAAGCTCAGAAACTGAGGAAATCCCCTCTCTGTCCATCGCTACACACTAACAACAACAAAAACAACCGACCTCGGACACAGACATACGCAGACTAACTGGTTAAGATCACGTCATATATGGAACATTAGCCCGTGAAGCGATCCTGGATTCGCTGGAAATGGTTCGATCACTCGCTGGATAATCTCTAACCAACATCATCAATCATACAAGAATTGTTTATCTACTATAAACATTAATAATCGTAATATAACTCTAATAACTCACTTGCTTTTACATCACATGCTCAAAATATCTTCTGCGACAAACGGAAGCACTAATAATATAAAATACGAAACTAAGGTATCGGCTAGCTCTGCAGCTGTGAAAACAATAATGGCTGCGCCCTGTAGCAGAAACATGTGTTCCAATACATCGATTACTTGACCTCGTACACTTGTAAGTAATCAGTTATTGATAGAAGCATCTAAAATAGATTTAACTGCATCCACACTCCACAGACAAAACATCGTGTTGTCATAATACATTAGGTGTTGTAACAAAAGAGGTTCCTCAATAATCGTGTTTATAAAACTCGAGTTAGTTAATGTTCATATTTTGAAAAAGATACGAGCTTTAGCGAGTGTACAAATGGTTATTATGTGTAATAAACATGGCATAAACAGTAACTCGTTGGGGATCTTGTTTATCCCATAACTTGAACTCTATATTTATACCGTGATGACCATTTGTTTATCGTCACATTGAGGGAAAGTAACCGTCATATATCACATCATGATATCTTCCGCCATTTGAAATATAGTTCCCATATACGGAATCAATGTGTTGTTGTTTGTACTTCAGATAAATAACATCTTCTCAATGCAGTTTAGTTTTTTTTAACTAGTCCGAACTTGAAAGCCGAAAGAAATCAAGAATACGATATACGATAATCAACTGCTATGGAGTTTATCACGTGATTTTTACATTGTAAAACATACATAGTAATTAGATAAATGACGTTCTGTAATTGCCAAAATAAATTGAAATGTCAACACTCGTAAGTTGAACACATACCTCTTACTAAATATCCCCTTCGTTTGAGTTTAAGATTATCTACGAAACCCTCTGAAAAGCGATATATAGTACGTGACATTGATTTTTTTATCCCATTTGGATATACATGTATTCTACCAACAGATTACCATCGATATCCAAGTAAATAAGGATATAATTTTTACAGTTGATGGACATTTTTTCCCTTTTTTGGCGGAAATGAACCAGTATGCATTCATTGTTTAGCCCGTTGTTCATCGTATCAACATTTCATCTGAAGGTATCCCATTCTTCTTATCCGAATTATGAAAAGATGTATCATATTTTGACCTTTGTTATACGATATTTCATCATTTTGATTTGTTTTCCGTTAATCTTAACTGCGACTGCAAAGCAATGTCACCTCAGATGGTAAAAGTGTTTTGCATGGCATAAACCAGTAGTTAATGTATATATGTAGGTAGGAGAGCATTTTGTTTTGTATATCGCATGTAAGTCATAATAATATCTTTAACCATAACGTATGATAAACAACATCATTATAACTCACTTTCATTTAGAATATTCTGATTGGATAAGACTTCATTATAAGATATTGAATAAGATATTTCATCGTAATTTGAAGGAGATGGGAATAACCCCAAGGACATAACTCCTGAGGGAAATAACTCCAGGGACATAACCCCAGGGGCATAACCCTTGATGGAAATAATCCAAGGGACATAACCCCTGAGAGAAATAACCCCAGGAACATCACTCCTGAACGAAATAACCCCAGATAAATAATCCCTTTGAAGCTCTACACATGACGGGAAGTGGACGTCGTTAACCAACAATGGCGACGTTGTTGCTAATTATTTATGACAGAGATGCTACAAACAACAACAAAAAACAAATTAAGGAATCAGGGCATGATGTTGATATCTTATTGTCTGCAATCAGACATATTTAGCAACGTTGCCGAGAAATATCTTAATAAATTCTTTTACCAGAGATTTCAATAAATTGTTGATGTTGAATACAAAAATTTTATGGATTTACTTTAATTTTTCGGTACAATAAATTACCATACAGTATGATGCTTATCGACTTTTGATCTAGACCCCTATAGCATCTGAAAGGGTCTATGGACACGTTGGTAAGTTCATTGTCAGACCAAAATAGCACTGCAGGTAAAGCGTAAAATTTGCACCTGCTACCCCATTGCATGTAAAAAGCGACTAAATTTAGGACCTTATCTTTTCTTTCTTCCTAACTTACTTTCGTCTTCCTAACGTGTCTCTTGACACCAGCTTACTTTTGGCCTTCAGTTGAGCGCTCGCCCCTGTGAGGTAGGCTCTGGGCTCTGTCCCCTGGCCGAGACACACAATAGTCTATAAAAGTGGTAGATCTGGAACTTCTGGACGGGGTGTGTTGCTTGGTATATTTGGTGGCATTCGAGAAGACACAACACGATTATACTGCCGTCTCCCAGAACACGCACCTCGCACTTCACACAAGCAAGACACGACATCAACGAGAGGCCGTCCTTGAATGACCCTGACTGTCAATGTGACGTACATACATGTATGATAAACCTAACAAACTTGTAAGGCATGTTCACAATGGTGACTCCAACGTACATTGTTTTAGCCCTGGGATAGATTAGCATGACAGAAATCGTGTTTGAGACAACTGTGTTAAACTAGCCATGGAATGGACGTGTATTTATTTTATTTACAGTCGATATGATGTTGATGAAAATGAAAATGACACCTAACTTCATTAAAAACGTTCAATTTTTGCATTTTCAAAGTCGGTGACTCTATTTCTGATTTGGTATTCTATTTTTGAAAGTCTGTCACAGTAAATAGAATGTTATTGAACTCCTAGATCTTTTCGTGTTGGTCTCCATGAAAGCTGGGTCCACGTCCCGAGACTGGGTGCACTGGTCTCTTGCGGATGCACACCACTTTTGGGGGTGTGATGTGCGTCCGCGTGATATCAGTGTAGCTGAAGGCTTTCACAGTAGCTCCAATTTGAGCCAACCTGTTTGCCGTGGGTTGCATCTCGTATCCGGGGGAAGAAGGTCCTGGTGGTTGAATAGGTTTTGATCTTTTTTCTTCCTTTTTTTACTGCTACACACTACTTTGGCTTCAGACTCCGGTTAGACGAGAGGTAATATGGGCCCTGTATTATCAATCGGCTGGTCATGCCGAGCCCTTTGTTCGTAGATCTCCAAGAAGGCGGTGGCTTAGGGTCAATCGTGAGTTTAATTTGGATTGTCTTGATTCTGATCGATCTTGCAGGTGTACAATCTTGCGAGCGTGCTGTCGCAAGCTTGATTTGAATTATGTTTGTTCGAAATATTCTTCCGAGTATACTATCTGTGTAACCCTGACACTTTGACATTGGATATCCATGTCATCATGAGTGTCCCCCTGTTGGGCTCCGAGGTGGGTGGGGGCACGGCTAGCGAATTGTAATTAACTCTAAAAGATGGCTTCCAAAAACAAACAAAATGAACTACAACCAAAATCTCCCCAAAAGGAATCAACCACAAATCAACAAACAAAAAGCGGTACAACAAACACATTCCCACAGTTTCTGGTCATGTCCTCTACACAGAGTGGCAAGACCACTGCAGGTTTATCACCCTTAATATTGCGAAAGGGCATCAAAGGCATTGCTGGAGATGTCAAATCTGTCAAGCCTTTGGGATCGGGTGATCTCCTAATAGAGGTTTTCCGCAAGCAACAAGCGGAGAACCTCCTTGGAACCAACAGTTTTGCCGGCCTCAGTGTGTGTGTAAAACCACACTCATCATTAAATTGCAGCAAGGGGGTAATCAGGTGCCCAGCCTTGCGCAATGACAATGAGGCTGACATACTGTCATACTTCCAAGAGGAGAACATTCCGGTCTCTCATGTTAAACGCATCATGACGAGAAAAAGTGGGAGCTTGGTCCCAACACACACTTTTATCTTAACATTCGCTACACCAACATTACCACAGAGCGTAACTGTTGGATACCAACGTTACAATGTCACTGTCTACATCCCTAATCCATTGAGGTGCCGTAACTGCCAGAGGTACGGCCATCATGAGAACAATTGTAGACGGAAAATGGTATGTCAGTACTGTGGCCGTGAAGGTCACGACGAAAAAGACGAATGTGACATTGTCAACCGTCACTGCGTCAATTGCGGGGGTGACCATGCTGCGTCTGCTCGCACCTGTCCCGCCTGGACTCGGGAGAGGGAGATATTACGGGTCAAATATACCCAAGGTGTCTCTTTCCCCGAGGCTAGGAGGATAGTCGAGCGTTCAGACCTGAATGTGGCAACCTATGCTCAGATCACCCGCGCAAAGACGCCTGTTGACAGTGTCACCGTCAAACATGCGTCGGTCCAGGCCTTGGTTGACAAGCCTAACTGGGACAATGATGTCCCAGATATGGCTGATGCTAAGACCTGCAAAATAATCATGGGGGACCCGAACAGGTTCAAGTCTGGTCCATATAAGCCCCAACACAAACCACAACAAAAACCACAACAAAAACCACCTGGAGCTAAAACGCCAATCCCACCGGCGTCTCCAGAACTTACACAACACCAAACACCGAACATTAGAAAAAAAGTTACCGCCGCTCGTCATAGACGTGCTACATCTTCACCGTCTATTGACGTAAAAAAACTCCCTGAGAAAGCCAAGCGACCAGCAAATACACCACCGCAGGAGCAACGCCAGACAAAAACCACCAAGGTAAAGCTGGCGAGGCTCCCTGCAATAAACAACAAACCCAGTAAGGGATCAGATGACCCTATCCTTGGACGGAACATCTATGATGTTCTATCGGACGACAGCGAGTTTGGTGACAACACATTTATCGCCACCAAACAACCTACTTCAAGTAGTCCTGTCGGTCCGACAAACTATCCTCAGGGACCAACATAGAGACAAACACTATCATACAATGGAACATACGCGGATTTAAAGCGAACATAGAAGAATTAAAACATCTTATACAAACAAAAAACCCATCCATATTCTGCCTTCAAGAAATAATGCTGAAAGACACCATCAATCTCCGACAATTTACACTATACACCAAAACTCCAACAACAGGTGGCCGCCCATCAGGTGGTGTGGCGGTGGCGGTGCATAAAAACGTTCCTCACAGACACATTCAGCTAAATACCACCTTACAAGCTGTTGCTATAAGCGCAACTCTTCACCGAAAAATAACAGTCTGTTCTATATATTTACCTCCAAATACTCCATTTAGTTGTGATGAACTGAGTAACATCGTATCACAACTACCAGTGCCATATATTATCATGGGTGACTTTAACGGTCATAATAGCCTCTGGGGCTCCCCAGGCACTGACGATAGAGGTAGACGTATCGAAGATTTTATTAATAAAAACAGCTTATGTCTTTATAACACCAATGCCCCAACATATTTACACCCTGCCTCTGGCTCGCTTACCCACATTGATTTATCGTTGTGCCATCCATCAATTCTTCTGGATTATGATTGGATGGTCAACGGTGATCTCTGTGGGAGCGATCACTTTCCAATTATACTTAAAAACATAGGGTCACCAAAACTTGAGGAGCCTATTCCTCGTTGGAATCTACATAAGGCGGACTGGGTTCAATTTAAAAATTTGTGCGCAGAGGAGCTCATTGAGGATAAATTTTTGAACCTCGATGACCCCATTAAAATTTTCACAGAAGCGCTCACTTCTATCGCTACAAAAACCATACCAAAATCCGTGCCAAAACCTACAAAGTTTCGTCTCTCAAATGATTCATTTATCAATAGATCTGGTAGAAATTCCGCTCTGAGGCGGTACTTGGCTTCGCCAACCGTCTCAAACTATAACAATTTTAAAATTTGGAGAGCAAAAGCTCGAAGGTCTATCAAATCCGACAAGAAAAGTACTTGGAAAGAGTACGTCTCAAAAATTAATTCCAATACATCTTCGAAGAAAGTTTGGGAAATGATTGGAAAAATCAGTGGGAAAAGAAAAGCAACACCATCCTCCCACCTCATTAACAACAATAAAATATTTTCTTCAAAATCCGAAATAGCTGACGCCTTTGCCAAAAATTTTGCTAAAAATTCATCCATCAAAAATCATTCCAAAAAATTTCAAAAATTTAAAAAGGAAAAGGAAAAGAGACGTCTTAATTTTAAATCCTCCAATAGTGAAAGTTACAATAGGCCTTTCGAGATACCAGAATTGCTCGAGTCCCTTGAGAAATCAAAGGACTCGGCAGCTGGACCAGACGAAATTCCATATATGTTTTTAAAACAATTACCAGACTCTTCACTAAAATGTCTTTTAACTATATTTAATCAAGTTTACTCTTCTGGCAAAATTCCCGAGTCTTGGAAGGAATCTACTATTATACCCCTTCCGAAGCCCGGGAAAGATGCTACTGATGCCAATAACTATCGTCCTATTTCATTGACGAGTTGTATTTGTAAAACTCTAGAACGTATGATAAATACCAGATTAGTTTGGTTCCTGGAATCAAACAATATTTTAAGTCCTTTGCAAAGCGGCTTTAGAAACCGCAGGGGAACGGTAGACCACTTAGTTAGACTAGAAACATTTATACGAGAAGCATTTGCCAAGAAAGAACATCTTGTGGCCGTATTCTTTGACCTTGAAAAGGCATACGACACAACTTGGCAATATGGAATCATGAACGATCTCCATGATATCGGTATACGTGGTAATTTGCCAAAGTTTATATCAAATTTTATATCTGACAGGCATTTCAAAGTTCGAACGGGTTCAACTTATTCAGAAACAGAAACACAGGAGATGGGCGTCCCTCAGGGTGGTATCTTGTCCGTCACACTTTTTGGACTAAAAATTAACAGCATAAACAAATGTCTTTGCCAATCTACGGAAGGGTCTCTATTTGTGGATGATTTCTTGATCTGTTACAGATCAAAAAACATGCACACTATAGAACGGCAACTACAACAGTGTTTAGGCAAATTACAAAATTGGGCTGACGAAAATGGCTTTAGATTTTCAAGATCAAAAACTGTCTGTATGCACTTCTGTCAAAAACGAAAACCACACAATGATCCTGACCTCACACTCAATGGAATTAAAATTCCAGTAGTTGAACAAACTAAATTTCTTGGACTAATATTTGATTCGAAACTGTCCTTTGTTCCACATATCAAACATCTGAAGGATAAGTGCTCGAAGGCGCTGAACATTCTACGAGTTCTTTCCCATTCTGATTGGGGTGCAGACCGTGAAATGCTTCTACGTATCTATCGGGCACTTATTAGATCAACACTTGACTACGGCTCTATTGTCTATGGATCGGCTCGCAGCTCCTATCTACAGATGCTTGACCCTATACAGAATCAGGGACTGCGTCTCGCACTTGGAGCTTTTCGAACAACACCTGTGAAGAGTCTCCATGTGGAAGCTAATGAGCCATCTCTAGACGATCGACGAAAGAAATTATCCTTACAGTATGCTGCTCAACTGAAATCCAACCCCAACAATCCTGCATTTAACCTTGTATTCAATCCACAACACCAAGAAATATTTACACAAAATCAAAAGCTCATACCAACATTTGGCATCAGAATTTCAAAATTTTTGCTGGAACTTAATATAACTTTCGACACCATTGACGAGTACACCGTATCGGATGTACCACCATGGCTCATTCAAACACCTGATATCAATTTATCTCTACATGAGAGGGCAAAATCCAGTGCATTACCCGAAGAACACACATCCTCCTTTCGGGAGTGCATTAGGGCTTTCCCTGACCATGTTCAGATCTACACTGACGGATCAAAAGATGGTGATAAAGTTGCGGCAGCATGCTGTACATCTAATCACTGCTCCTCTATCCGACTCCCGGATATTGCCTCCATTTTCTCTGCGGAAGCATGTGCTATCGGTCTGGCGCTTGACCATATCGAAGAACACCGCATTGAAAAGGCAATCATCTGTTCAGACTCTCTTTCGGTTCTTCAGGCTTTGAAATCAAGAAGCCCTAGAAATACTCTAATCCAAAATCTTTTAATCCGAACATTTCGATTATCTTCTAAAACTCAAATTACTTATCTCTGGATTCCCAGTCATGTGGGTATAAAGGGGAATGAACAGGCTGATGAAGCAGCTAAGACTGCTCTTCGCCTAGCACAAACAGATTTGAAACTACCATACACCGACATCAAACCTTCAATTCAGTCAGCCATCAAACACCATTGGCAACAAAGGTGGTCTACCGAAACAAACAATAAACTGTTTAAAATTCAACCTACACTTAATCCTAAACTGTCCAGTCGGAGAGACCGCAGAGAGGAAGTTGTTCTCTCTCGGCTCCGAACTGGACACACATATTTTACACATTCCTATCTATTGAGAGGGGAGGATCCTCCTACATGCCATGCATGTGATTCTCCTCTCACAGTGGAGCATATTTTATTGCATTGTATTGATTTTAAACACATACGAGATAAATACTACGATGTCTCCGACATGTACACTTTGTTTCATGCCGTGAGACATAATCGTATTTTTAATTATCTCAAAGAGATCGGTATTTTAAGCAAAATATGAACGTTTTCTCATCATACATCGTATCAACTCAACATTTCATCGTTTCATCAACATTGTGCATGAGTTTTCTCATGTGTTTTAGCCAAATTTATTTTATCCCATGCAAACCTTCTTTTTTTTATCAAATTAACGTTTACAATCTGTGTTTTAGTCCTTACTTGCTTTTTCTTACCCTGAACTTTTATCCTGATATTAATGCATGACTTGTAGTTTGGCCCTAAATGACCTTAGTTGTCGATGGGCCGTAAAACTCAAACAAACAAAAACAAAACAAAACTTTTCGTGTTTCCATTAAGACGCTTCTAAACCGGCGAAGTCATAAAAAAAGAAACAATTCCTTAAGGATAATGGTGAGGTTTCAGTCTCGTTTCAGTCTCGTTTCAACATTAATTAAAGAGTTTTTGTGATTTTCAAAAATTAATTGTCTCTATTTGCAGCAAAATGCCATATAGAAAATATGTTACACTATTGGACTTCTATTATTTGCAGGATTTTTATACGTTAAATTTAAGAAATTACCAATTTGGAGGCCATTTTGAAAAAAAAAATCTTACACTTTGTAGAGAGGTGAAATTTCACCTTTTTTACTTCAATTTTTTCACATTTTGCGACGACATTTTAGCTATATCAAGTTCATTTTTTCTGTAAATCTTTTCAATGTTCACTGTTATAAAACTATTAACCATTTAAGTGTGAAATCATGACTTACTGGGTTTTTATCTTTACATTTTATTGAAGTTAAAGTGATTTGAATTTTAGCAAGAAACACTGAAAAATTACACGTTTTGTTACTGGGCAAAATGTTCCATTATGCACGATAAAACCTGTTGAAATACTGTTTGTCCAGCAGTTATCGCGTACAAAAATAGTTCGTGTATATTTTGCGGGCGGCAAGAATTTGCAAAGAATTCGCTGCGGACAATATAATTGTTTTCAAACTGTCACAGACCGATCGCCAGACAGTATGCACAATGTAGTCACAGCTCATGCTCGTAGCATTTACTTTAAATGTAATGAACGTGCGGTGCCCGTCCGATCGTTTTGATTGACAGCTGACTTTCCGGACAAGCTGAAATGTGACTGTTGTGATAAGGAGGTTTACATTATGATCTATAAATAGTATGGTGTGGTGGCATGTGTCTGCCTTCGTTATATTTAAGGTCGCAGTACAATAACTCGACTTCGCCAAGGTACGTATGTATGTCGACTAATCGTGTTATAAAGTAATTTGTTGAGATGATTATGTTGACAGGTCGAGTTATTACACGATTCGTTGAGATAATTATGTCGGAATATAGATTTATATCTTGAAAAAAGTCGACTTAGCTTATTACGACGAGGTCCATGAAAGCCGGCCATGATAATAACTCTCCAAGATGCTTATGTCGATATCGTTAAATGCTAAATTTGTCGACATAAATACAATAACTTGTCATGTTTTAACTCGACTGGTTGACATAGTTATCCTGGCAAAATACTCGACGGCAGAAATATGCCACTATATAATTGTGCTACTTACCCTCTTCCAAATCCACCTGTGGCAACGTGTAAGTCAGTCGGAACCATCCCGGAGTATTGGATAGCTACGGTGGCTGGGAGCGGACACGAAATAAAAAAAAAATTGCGTGTGAACGCAATAATTATTGCGTGTGAACGTTATAGTATTCGCACACAATACTATTACGTTCACACGCAATAATTATTTCGTTCGCACGCAATATTATTGCGTTCACACGCAATAATTATTTCGTTCGCACGCAATATTATTTCGTTCGCACGCAATATTATTTCGTTCACACGCAATACTATTAAGTTCACACGCAATAATTATTTCGTTCGCACGCAATAATTATTTCGTTCGCACGCAATACTATTGCGTTCACACGCAATAATTATTTCGTTCGCACGCAATAATTATTTCGCTCACACGCAATACTATTGCGTTCTCACGCAATACTATTGTGTTCTCACGCAATACGTTTGCGTTCACATGCAATACTTTTGCGTTCGCACGCAATATTTTTTCGTTCACACGCAATAATTTTTTTTTATTTCATGTCCGCTCCCAGCCACCGTATTAAATTCATTGAATAGATAATTTAACTTTTTCATTAGATTCTGTATTCATTTTCTTCAATATAGTTCCCATACTGCTCACTGTTCGTCACCTGCCCAACCAATGTTTTTCACAACTGAAAATTCCGCAACACGATTGTCTCTAATAGAGGAGCAGACTTTAACCCTTTGTGTTTTGTTTTTTAATATATTTTTTTCCTTTTTTGTATTTAACCCTTGACGGATAGAGATGATACCAAGATAAGCTCCAGTTAAAAGTTAAACAGATGTCAAATTCGGAGCACAAACACCGCTTTACGCATATTTAAATGAGTCGCTGTATGCAATATGCAAAGTCATACCAAATGACATTTCAGTATGATTTCTCCACCGCAAATATTTTCATAAAGTGGATTTCCAAGTCAAATAGCGCGTCTTACTACCGATATGGTAAAGCCTATTATTTTCATTTCTGATCACTGTGCACAAATTAATAACAAAAACTGCATATTTTTTAAATTTTGAGTCGAAAAAATTCGTTTTGAAAGAAACACACCTACGAGTAGAGTATTATTCGGAGCACAAAAACCGCTTTACGCATATTTAAATGAATTAGGTTTTCTGTATGTGATATGGAAAATGGTATTTGATTTTTATTTCTCCACATTAAATACTCCCAGAAGTGGATTTGTAAGTTACGAATACTTAAGATTTCACCGGTAAAAACAGACGCCAAGCTTTATGCAACTTACTATATATAATAAAACTTTTTTTATCGATTACAAAATTTAAAAGTACCGACAAGCAATATACAGTTGTGTGACCGCACAACGTACCAAAAACTGCTTGCGCACATCGTCCGCACATCGTGCATATATCGTGCGCACAGCTGTGCGGTTCGGATCGCACACCGCACAGCTGTGCGGTCCGTACCGCACAGCTGTGCGATCGGGACGATCGGTCAAATCAAATTTGCGAAATCATTCCATAAACGGACCGTATTGATGAGTCTAATTTACTTGTACTGTCATTCCAGTGATATCTAAATCTAATACTTAATTTCTGTTTAAACATATGTTTCCATATATGTAATATTTTATCATAATATTTGAAATATAGTTTGACTGATATACGTTTAATTTTGATTTATTTATTGTATTGTCAGTTT
>SAYR01023244.1:1803158-1816439 GCA_004382745.1 Argopecten irradians irradians | reverse complement strand
TTTTTTTTATTTCATGTCCGCTCCCAGCCACCGTATTAAATTCATTGAATAGATAATTTAAAAAAGACGCAACTTTTTCATTAGATTCTGTATTCATTTTCTTCAATAAAGTTCCCATACTGCTCACTGTTCGTCACCTGCCCAACCAATGTTTTTCACAACTGAAAATTCCGCAACACGATTGTCTCTAATAGAGGAGCAAACTTTAACCCTTTGTGTTTTGTTTTTTAATATATTTTTTTTCCTTTTTTGTATTTAACCCTTGACGGATAGAGATGATACCAAGATAAGCTCCAGTTAAAAGTTAAACAGATGTCAAATTCGGAGCACAAACACCGCTTTACGCATATTTAAATGAGTCGCTGTATGCAATATGCAAAGTCATACCAAATGACATTTCAGTATGATTTCTCCAACGCAAATATTTTCATAAAGTGGATTTCCAAGTCAAATAGCTCGTCTTACTACCGATATGGTAAAGCCTATTATTTTCATTTCTGATCACTGTGCACAAATTAATAACAAAAACTGCATATTTTTTAAATTTTGAGTCGAAAAAATTCGTTTTGAAAGAAACACACCTACGAGTAGAGTATTATTCGGAGCACAAAAACCGCTTTACGCATATTTAAATGAATTAGGTTTTCTGTATGTGATATGGAAAATGGTATTTGATTTTTATTTCTCCACATTAAATACTCCCAGAAGTGGATTTGTAAGTTACGAATACTTAAGATTTCACCGGTAAAAACAGACGCCAAGCTTTATGCAACTTACTATATATAATAAAACTTTTTTTATCGATTACAAAATTTAAAAGTACCGACAAGCAATATACAGTTGTGTGACCGCACAACGTACCAAAAACTGCTTGCGCACATCGTCCGCACATCGTGCATATATCGTGCGCACAGCTGTGCGGTTCGGATCGCACACCGCACAGCTGTGCGGTCCGTACCGCACAGCTGTGCGATCGGGACGATCGGTCAAATCAAATTTGCGAAATCATTCCATAAACGGACCGTATTGATGAGTCTAATTTACTTGTACTGTCATTCCAGTGATATCTAAATCTAATACTTAATTTCTGTTTAAACATATGTTTCCATATATGTAATATTTTATCATAATATTTGAAATATAGTTTGACTGATATACGTTTAATTTTGATTTATTTATTGTATTGTCAGTTTCAGTGATATCTCTATATATTATATATAAACATGAATTCTATATTGCAATAAAGCACAAATTGTGTACATTTATAAGAAGATTATTAACTAAAAGTACTAACATGTACCGTAAAATAATGTAGAGTGTTATATATAATTCATGTTGTCAAGAGACATTTTAAGCATACGTGTAGATCTGTTTAATTAGTATTTACACATACATATTAAATACATTATTTTATCATATTAAATGTACGTAGATATATTTACATGTGTATTATACATGTACAAAAGTGTAATTGGTACAAAGGTCTGTTGTAAACACTCATATATAATATATATGTACTTTACGTTGTATGGGGGGATACAGGTATACACTGTACCTGCATTTACGTAATTATATACATGTATATATAAATGTATATTGTGTACTGTAAATTATAGGCACACAGGGCTGTCGTTATAGTCCCTTGTAAGCCTATGTTCCTTTTCTCCCTCTTTTCCCATCCCACCACCTTAGAAGATGACACCTTACCTAAGATGAGGATCAGTTAGGCGTCACAGGTAATAAGGTATACCTATTTTCTTTAACACCAGGGGGTCCGTTATAGTATTCAATTCAATTGATAACAAGCATGCTTTGATCGCCTCTGTACTTGTATAACCTGATTTTGTAAAGTCTACTTGACCCCATGTGTGATTTTGTTTCAAATAATAATAATGACTTATAGCTACTTTTTATCAAATTGTGTTTATTCTTTCAATTGAGAAAAATTCATATAATGTTAATTTTTTCTCAAAATGAAGATAATGTACACAATTTTTTTGTATCTTTTTTGAATTTTATTTATCTTTTTTCCAGGAAAGAGAGATGTTTATTAATAGTTAAATTTATACTTCATATATACATATATGTGTATTTCAAACATACACATATGTGGATTTACCGTGTCTTCAATACAGTTGCAATAAAACCCCATCATCGTTCCGTATGTTTACTCAGTAAAATTGAATTCCTATATTTATATCGACCACGATAACTATCGCCCAGACACCGTTAAGCGTTCCTACCGCCCAGACCGCACATCGTGCGCACACCGCACAGACCGCACATCGTGCGCACAACGTGCGCACTCCGCACATCGTGTAACGTTGTGCGGTCACACAACTGTATATATAATGTTTAAAGTCGGTGGTACGTGCACATACTTTTATCGGAAAGAGATCACTTAGTAAAATCAAATCGGGTATAAGACTAACTATAAACTAATCTAATATAATTTGTCAAAATGATAACAACAACGTTTTCCACTTGTATATACATACAATGCTTGTACATAACTCCGAACCCCTTGTTTTGCAAAATAGACAATTTAACCAACTTTTCAAATGAAGCAAAATTATGAGAATCTGATGATATCACACTGTACAGCTATGGTATATACCTCTTGAGCACGTGTGTAAATTATCTGTCAAATCAGAGCTTACTCATTGAAAAATCCGCCATGTTCTTCTAGTTTTTGTTTACCACGCACGCGCATATTATTGCTCGGTAAAGACCAGGTTAGTCTTGTTTAAGTAAAGAATATGCTAGTCTGGTGTAAGTAAAAACCAGGTTAGTTTGGTGTAAGTAAAGGTCAGGTTAGTCTGGTGTAAGTAAAGACCATGTTAGTCTGCTGTAAATAAAGACCAGGTTAGTCTGGTGTAAGTAAAGACCATGATAGTCTGGTGTAAGTAAAGACCATGTTAGTCTGGAGTAAGTAAATACCAGGTTAGTCTGGTTTAAGTAAAGAACAGGTTAGTCTGGTTTAAGTAAAGACCGGGTCAGTCTGGTGTAAGTAAAGACCGGGTTAGCCTGGTGTGAGTAAAGACCAGGTTAGTCTGGTGTAAGTAAAGAACAGGTTAGTCTGGCGTAAGTAAAGACCAAGTTAGTCTGGTGGAAGTAAAGACCGGGTTAGTCTGGTGTAAGTAAAGACCAGGTTAGTCTGGTGTAAATAAAGACTAGGTCAGTCTGGTGTAAATAAAGACAATGTTAGTCTGGTGTAAGTAAAGACCAAGTTAGTCTGGTGTAAATAAAGACCAGGTTAGTCTGGTTTAAGTAAAGACCAGGTTAGTCTGGTGTAAGTAAGGACCAGGTTAGTCTGGTGTAAGTAAAGACCATGTTAGTCTGGTGTAAGTAAAGACCGGGTTAGCCTGGTGTGAGTAAAGACCAGGTTAGTCTGGTGTAAGTAAAGAACAGGTTAGTCTGGTGTGAGTAAAGAATAGGTTAGTTTGGTGTAATTAAAGACCAAGTTAGTCTGGCGTAAGTAAAGACCAAGTTAGTCTGGTGTAAGTAAAGGTCAGGTTAGTCTGGTGTAAGTAAAGACCAAGGTAGTCTGGTTTACGTAAAGACCAAGTAAGTCTGGTGTAAGTATATACCAGGTTAGTCTGGTGTAAGGAAATGCAAGGTGAATCTGGTGTAAATAAAGACCAAGTAAGTCTGGTGTTAGTAAAGACCAGGTTAGTCTGGTGTAAGTAAAGGTCAGCTTAGTCTGGTGTAAGTAAAGACCGGGTTAGTCTGGTGTAAGTAATGACCAAGTAAGTCTGGTGTAAGTAAAGACCGGGTTAGTCTGGTGTAAGGAAAGACCGGGTTAGTCTGGTGTATGGAAAGACCGGGTTAGTCTGGTATAAGTAAAGACCAGGTTAGTCTGGTGTAAGTAAAGACCATGTTAGTCTGGTGTAAGTAAAGACCATGTTAGTCTGGTGTAAGTAAAGACCAGGTTAGTCTGGTGTAAGTAAAGACCGGGTTAGTCTGGTGTAAGGAAAGACCGGGTTAGTCTGGTGTAAGTAAAGACCATGTTAGTCTGGTATAAGTAAAGACCATGTTAGTCTGGTGTAAGTAAAGACCGGGTTAGTCTGGTGTAAGTAAAGACCATGTTAGTCTGGTGTAAGTAAAGACCAGGTTAGTCTGGTATAAGTAAAAACCATGTTAGTCTGTTGTAAGTAAAGACCATGTTAGTCTGGTGTAAGTAAAGACCAGGTTAGTCTGGTGTAAAAAAAGACCATGTTAGTCTGGTGTAAGAAAAGACCATGTTAGTATGGTGTAAGTAAAGACCAGGTTAGTCTGGTGTAAGTAAAGACCATGTTAGTCTGGTGTAAGTAAAGACCATGTTAGTCTGGTGTAAGTAAAGACCGGGTTAGTCTGGTGTAAGTAAAGACCAGGTTAGTCTGGTATAAGTAAAGACCATGTTAGTCTGGTGTAAGTAAAGACCAGGTTAGTCTGGTATAAGTAAAAACCAGGTTAGTATGGTGTAAGTAAAGACAAGGTTAGTCTGGTGTAAGTAAAGACCAGGTTAGTCTGTTGTAAGTAAAGATCAGGTTAGTCTGGTGTAAGTAAAGACCAGGTTAGTCTGGTGTAAGTAAAGACCAGGTTGGCCTGGCTGCGTCGGATAGTTGGCAGGAATGGTTTGATCTGTTAACAATCATTGTCTATTTAATTATCGGGAATAGCTGGAGATGAAAACGAAGTTGACGATGTAATTGTAAAAACAGGTAGGAACAACCATGTTACAGTTTACAATATTTACTATCGACTATAAAACAACAGTGCAACAAAAAAATGCTTTGGATAACAACTAATATTTATTTCTACGACACACAATTAACTCTTGGATAATAAAAGTGAATATATAGGTTGTTAATCGAAAAGCAACGGAATCATATTTAGCGTATATCAATGTACATTTAAGCATACATAAATGTAACGCTTTGCATAACATACAATATATCCTAACAAAATGTACAAAATTTTGATTTACTAGCCATATTGGGCTTCTGCGCCACATGATGGTATACATAAAATGTATGAAAGGTATACAACTTAGTTCTGCGTCATCTGAGGACGAGTCAAACCTGCTAATATACATTTTTTACAGCAAGAAGATTGATTTTAAATAATTAGTTTCCATTATCGGGACCAACAGTATCTGGGACCTTTGGGAACATAAGTAAACTTGGATGAAGATCAAGTATGCACAGAATCTTTTTATATTCATGGAAGAGAGTAAATATCTCCATTTACCCTGTGCGAAATGGTCACGCACGACAATTCAAATACTTGACTCTTTAGGCCAAAGTAGTTTAGAATTGATACAAAAAATCAAAATGTACAGCTAAATATTTCTCATACAAATACATTTTTTATAATCTAGCTATGATATTATAAAGGGCACGCAAACGTAATCCAGTTCTAGCCTCTTAATTAAAGTCAGCATATATAAACCATAATCAAAAACTAGTAATTAAATTTAAAACACAAATCATCAAAATAAAGCAATTCAAAGTTAAAATAACACACTCACATATGTAATGATATATATATGTCTGTTAACAAATTAGTTGGTTGTTCTACATTGTACGATTGCATGATCTGCTTCTTTCTGGCGTCATGTTAAAAAACGACATGGACAAACAACGACCACCATTAAGAATGTTTCGAATTCTTCTCAACTTCTCTCAGTTTTTTATGTTTAGCATGTCATGATAACAGGATACTTTGTAGGACAACAATGGTCAGTAGCCATAAACGGATGCTTAATGCTCTTAACGATAAAAAATGGGAATGTTTGATATTTTACAATTTGTATATCAAAGGCCAACTACCTTTCTAAATAAAAAAATAAGTTTGTTAAAATCCACTATAGCATAAGAAAACTTATATTGATGACCTAAGATGGGGTTACAACACCAATCAAAGGTAAGATTCCCTTTTTTAATATATGTAATAGTGAAGATTCATTGCGATGCTCTGCCGTGTGACGCATTGATTGTTAATTCGGACTACGGCGGGAAACATAAGACGACCCGCGTTATGAAAATTAACATTGGATTTATTTTAATTAAACTCTTCAGAAAGTGATTATAAGTGTTGTAGTAACGGTAAGCTAATAACTTCTGTGACTCTACAAAATTATCAATCTCGTTTTACATTCATATCTTGAAAATGAAAAGCGATTGCGGAAAGGTAGTGAAAAATATTATGCAACGGTTTGCTAAAATATCAACAACATTAATGAGGAAACATACATTACAATGAGTGTAGGTATACCATAAAGTTACATTTTCTTTGTATTTCTGCTTATATAGATAAAAACGTTAAAAGGTTTTACATTATGTTAACTACATATACAAAGTGTTATAGAGGGTAAAATCAAATAAAAATCACGCTTTTGTTTGATGATTCACAAAGCAAACAAACAAAATTTTAAACAATAATTTAAACATTTTAGTGCAATTACCATGGAGGAATAGATAATAGGCTTTACAATTTCAAATCTTTGTTTGTACTGTTTAGCAGGTCAATTTATTTTCGTTTTTTTCATTGTTTCCACTGAAACCCGAATTGTAAACACCAGCGAAATATTAAGCGGAAGTTCATTGTCATTCGTAAGAAAAAAATAGAAATTAGTCCATTATATGAAACCACGAAATATTGATCCCGCGAATTTAACGCGCTATACAGTATTTGGTACATACAATCAAAAACAAGTGATAATTTAAAAACCTTCTTTTAAATTTGTTTTGAAAATTAAACATCTTAAACTAAACATCTTCATTAAAAGCGCAACCCAATGTATGATCAAATTACATATAAGCTATGTACATTACATGTTCAAATGCGTGTGATTGTGTGTCGGATATCAAATAAGAAATTTGAATGAAAAATAAAATTAAGTGGGCCCCACTCGATATGAAAAAGGAAAAATTGAATTAATAAATAAAGTAAAAGATGTATAATTCCTGTAAACACAAACGCATTACCTTTCTCTTGAAACACACTAAAATCTGGAAGATTTTCCATTCTCCAATGACTTCAATATCACCAGTTTCCAATGAAACTAATCTTACAGAAAATGTATTCATATCTTTATTAACAATATGACACAAGTTATCCAATGGATTAATTTGATATAGACTGAAATAAACAAAAGAAAACATTAAAAGGACCACGAATAAAGTATCCAAACAGACTGATTTATCTTACCAGTCCCGTAGCACAGACTCAAACGTTAACGTTGACGCGTGTCGTGTACTTACGATAGGCGTTCCAATCAATCATTTGACATTATCAACATTTCATGCTCTTCTCCATGGATTAAATTCGTAGTAGTAATGTTTGCAAAAAGTCTTCTCAGTTGCGTTTTCAGTCGTGCATTGTACCTATGGTGTTTAAAAATGAATAGCTTTCTACTATGGATAAATATATATAAACATAAAAAATACTATAAAACTAACACATCGCTCTGACTATTGTTATTTACCAGCAATTGCACAAGGGAAAATCAGGTTTCGAATTGTGTTGACTATAAGGTCACTAAGTACTTGACCCCATTCAGAATGTCGGGCGTCGTTAGGGAAATATACACTTATCTATTTAATAACAGAAAAATTTTGACATATAAGGAAGGCAGTATCTCGTACCGTCATCTTCGGTGGATAAATAGGTGTGGATTTGTTATTCCTATTTACGTATTGCTCACATCTCAATATGATTACAAAAATATCAGTGACGTGTTTAGCATTATACACATATATTTTATACACTTATTTGCAATGACTGGAATCTCACTTCCAACTCGACTATGAAAACAAAACAAAGTAATTGCATTAAATCAGTTTGAATAAAAAATGACAAATAGTCGGTTTCATTCGAATATCATGATAAGAATTAACCGAACTGTATTTATTATTTGCATTTTGATTGGCAAAGTACGAAATGTTCTAATGGAATGTTCTATCACTGAGCCTCTCCATCTAACGGGGAGGGGAATATTTAAGTACTTTTTTTTGTCTCTATCCCGGCGGTAACTACTACCGACATAATACGTCATTTACACCATCTGTACTAGCTGTCCATTTCTGTACCAGACTTCCCTGATCACGGCGACCAGATCTGCGCTGTCGTATGCCAATCCATTTGACAATATTTCATCGCTGTCAGCAGCCTACCGATAGTGGCCCTGGTTTGGAACTTGTCTATCCAACACCGGATGAGAGCCACCAATCTCGACTGGATGTTGTCTGGATACCTCACCTCTTGCTGTTCTATAGTGGGAGGAGACAACCCAAGTTCCAGGAAAAGGTTGAAATATGCCTTTCCAATATTGTCGGCAATTCTCATGATCTCTTGGTCAGAGGGAACTCTTCTTCCGACATCAATGGGAACTACACCTCCTGTGTAAAATTCAAAACGAATATTATACTTATGACACGGTTTTAAAGTAAAAATAAACTCAACAGATGAATATGCTGCTAATTAAGGATTAAACTTAACTTTCATAAATCTTTAATTGAAATTTTATAAAAAAAAAAACTGTCAAACGTATTTTTATTTCATTTTGTTAATTTCAATTTTCTGTTGTGATTTGTGTATTAATAGTTTGTATTATGGATACAGTATAAATTTCAAGAAACCTTCATTATAACGACAAATAAAGCCTATTTGTCTGCTTGATTTATCAAAATTGAAATATTCTAAAGTTGGGACGTTCACTTCTGCAATTGACAGATCACCGGAGTTTGATTGACAGGTTATTTCGACCAATCGCGTAACGCGATACAAATTACTTCGGCCATGTCTATACACGCCGACATTTTTCCCGTCAACCGGTTCGACTGCATGCACCGTTGAAGTGTAATGACATTTAGGGTAAAACGGTACAGTCAGTTGATCTGCAACACGATTGACATGTTTAATGACCTTATGGAAGTCCATGCTACCTTCAGAGCCTACTGTCAACCAGGGTGACATGTAGAATGTTGTGAAATACGGATAACTCCGTACAAAATTCGGCCGTCAGCTGATCCTAATATCAACTGAAACATAATTGTAGATAACGTTATTCAATGCCTAAGGTAGGCCCAGCATACGTAAATGAACTCCATAGATATTGAATAATGCCGAATTCAATTGTAGGCTATTTCATGATTTAAATAGACTAACGGAACAATAATTCATATTGTGGTCACACTTGTTTGACGGCTCGTTTGACATCTGATGACATTCAAAAGGGACATGTCAACTGTCACTATCTTGATGTTTTGTTTCTTGTCGTGAGAAACCGTATCATAATACTGCAATAAACGTATTGTTTAAAATATTGCATGCTGACCGGCATTAGTACACTGTCTCGTCTGTACTTTTTTCATTTAAATTGCAGTCTACATTTCCAGCAATTAAACTTAAGTTAAGATTTACAAAAAAATGTTTGTTAAGGTATTCAAAACAACAATTCTATATCTTAAAATTATCATAACTTCATGTCATTGTTTTATTAAATTACACCATTAGGAAATATCCTCATCAGCTAATTTTTCTACACCTGTCAAGACCTCTCCATCACTGTATAGAAGAAACTTCAAAGGATGTATAAACATTTATAAATATATTATTACATGATTAAATTTATCTTGTAAGATCTTTTGCAGTTATAAGACAATATACAGTGCACAAATTATAGTACAAGTTGGTGGCCAATATCTTTTTTTTGCAAGCTCCAGTGTGTTAAAGTATGGGCTACTCTGGTCAAGTGGTCTAGGTGCCCCTACCACAAACCCTCCACCTGATCATGTTAGCTCCAACTGCTAACACACTGCATCACAGGGTATTAACCAGATACTATACCATAGGTTAAAAGTAAATGAACATCAACTCTTTCCTTTGTCATGTGTCTTTAGGCCTAATAAAAAATATTCTTGTTTCCGGTAATACCCTTTAAAAATGAAGAATCGATAGGTAGGATTTTTTTTTATTTATTTATTATTATTATTTTTTTTTTTTTTGAAATCTTTTTTCTCTTCATTCCAGTTTCTTGCAGTGAAAAACTGAAGTAGACTTTATTCAACCTTATATAAACCATGAATTTGATTCCCAGGAGATTATTGGTGTCTTAGATTTAGAGAATTTGTACCAAAATTCCTGATTATGTGAAAAACCAAACAAAATTAAGGTTATTATTTGTTTGCTTGAGGACAAAACTGATGAAAAGTTTTTGAGTAGGCACTGATTTTATAGGGTCGGTCGGGTTACAGGAAACACAAATATTGTTTTGAAGGCCTTATCATGATCTCTCTAAATCACCAGATGATTGCTACTGTACCTGTAGATATGTATCATTATTTATAGGTACCTTCTCCCCAAGGGGCATGCTATTTAAACGAGGCCGTATATATCCCTATATACGGTAACACATGTACTATACTTTTTTATAATTTTATTTTTTTCAATCAATTTTATAAATACATGGACATATATTGACATGTAACTCACTCACTCACTATCATTCGTCATTATTTCTATAGGAAGATATATATACCTTATATACATACATACTTGGTACACAACATATACACCTTTTCACACACCATCACACACTTGCACACCCACATACACACATGAACATATAAACATATGATACAAATACAGACAGAAAGACCTACAATAGAGACAGGCACAGATATATATATATAGACATAAAGATAAAAAAAGATAGAGAAAAAGAGAGATGGGGGATGGATAAATTATTGTCATTATATACTATTAAAATATAAGTAAAAATGCAGATATTGTTTCAAATTTTGTTTCAAAGCCCAGGAGACAAAGTATGTTAGAACATATGAGAGAGATAAACAGAGAGGAGAAAGAAAATAAATCAAATATACATTAATTATAGCAGAACAAGTTTTTCCCATTTTTGCCATTCCTTTCGAAATTTTACTGCATAATCATTACCTTTGTTATAAGCCAAACATTTTTGAACATTATGATAGTCTTGAATAGCATTAATTAGAGAATTTAAATTTAAAGATTTGTGAAGACAACGCATTTTATATATATAGTGTTTCACTATAATGAGTATTTCATTATCAATTCTACTATTTACATTTTTTGAAGGAGAAGTCCAAAAAAGAAAGATTCTTTATTGAAACTAAAAGGAATAAAAAGAGTGTCTAAAAGAGTTTCAAGACTCACAAGAAGTTTTTGCACCTCTTGACATTCCCAAAGCAAGTGTGTGATAGTTTCATATTCCGAGATGTAAAGTGTACACATAGGCGACGGAACAATTCGAGCTTTAAATAAAAAAGAATTAGTTGCCAGAATATTTTTTAATAAAACAAAGCCAATACAAAGAATTCAGACTGGGGCATTTAAAACTTTGTTTGATGCTTTGCCACATGATATATTTAACATTTGTAGTCATTGAAATGTATGTATATACTGTATAAGTCATGTTAAAATCGTAAGGTCTTGAGACGTGATGTGATCCAATGGTTTCGGGGGCTAGGCTATTTACTGTATAGGGCCTACTGCAATATAAACAAAACATCTAAGTGAACTAGTGCAAGTCTTACATTGTAACAGACTGCTCTACGACTCGCTGTCCGACATGTGAGTAACTGACAGCTGAACATTGCACATTCTTTCTTACAGCTTTAAAACTGGTCAATCTGTTAAAACATACATTTTAATATAGATAATTAACTTTATATATCGACTTCAATTTATACGAAAGCATTTATAAAATAATTTAGAGGATCATCATTGTGACTTCGCAAACGGGGTTATTACAAAAGAATTTATAAATATTACTTATGCTTTTTTACCCTGATTAGTTTTTGCTTGAATCCCTCAAAAATATTACATTCGCTTATTATCGGGTGTCTAAAGGAATAACATGTCCGCCTGGTAATGTCATCGAGAGGACTTGTCCAACCATGTTGTAGATGGACGGGCCCTTTCCTACATGACAACCGGTCGTAAGGTGGCGTGGGTAACGTCAATCTGGCGATCCGATCATTACGGTAATGTAGCCAGAAATTTTAACCCGACTAACATTCGTTTACTTTCGGGATCAAATTATTTAAACCGATATTTATCTTTTTGTCCGGCTTGTTGATGAATGTCTGTCCTCTTCCCGTCACCAACATCACACACCACTGAAACTCACACATTCACCACTCACTTCAACCACTCCGTCGGGAGAAGCCCTAAGATTAGGCTTTGCCGTGTCATCTAATTCTCCTTGACTTATAAATAATATGTCAATAAAATTTGTTGAATTTGGAATACTGAACCCCTCCGTCCCTCAATACACCACTCAAGTAGCTTACTCAAACCACTAAAGGTAGGTCCAACTTTGAAAAACCGCGCCAATTAATAATGACACTATACGAAGTTGCGGAGGTTGTTTTGATTCCAGAATGGTTTCGCGATACACTACGGACATCCCATTTGGATCATCTTTTCATAGATGAAAAATTGTCTACATATAATAAGAATGTTAAAATCAGATAAATCAAATAAAAGCAATGAAGTGAAATTAGATGAATATCTCTGAGGTTTTAACTTTAAAACAAAATTTTGACGGCATGATTTTTTAAAAGCAATGTCAAATATTTCCCATCTCATCACTGATGAAACGGAGTAGGGGTTGCGAGTTACAAACTTCAAGCTACACAATTGTGATAATTTGATCGAGGACCCCGTGTTTTTATATGATATTTGAAAAAAATATAAATACCTTGTGTATATCATATCAAATATTGTGGAAATGACATGGGATTTCGGTGTCCTTTTTGGCCTAATTCATTGGGATTTTTATAGGGGCAGAAAAATATGGCAAAACATGATAATTACGTATGAGAAACAGTCCTTGGAAATAAGTTAGTATTTGCAAAAAAATATCAACATTTTGCATATATTGAAATTAGAAATTTAAGGACAAAAATCACAGGATCGGGGATAAAGCATTTGGCCCTAATATTACAGAAAACAATTCATTTTATGAATTTTCTAATTTTCGTCATCAAATTTGGCACGGATTGTATCTTTCAAGCTCAAATATCTCTAAAAAAAACGTAGTTCGAGAACGCAAATTTTTTTTGCAGATTTGAATCAGATTGAAAAAATGCATTGAACAAGATCTTTAGAAAAAAATGACATGGGTTTTGTCAAGTATTAGTATGTACTACCTTAGCCACTACTCAAGTACTCGCTACATTCAACCATCACTCACTCAATCACTCACTCTAGCCACTTACTCAACCACTCACATCCTCATTCACTACTCTC
>SAYR01023244.1:1784210-1803133 GCA_004382745.1 Argopecten irradians irradians | reverse complement strand
TTGTCTTTACTATCGAGGCGAACCATCACAATCATCTCTATGATCAAACTCTTCCATTTGACTTGTACAAACTTCAATTTTTCGGTAACCAGCGGAAGGTCTTTCCGTTTTTGGCAGAAAAATATTGTCTGTGTATTAAATATTCTGATGAAAATCGGCCAGCCATTGAGGATCCGTTACTACTGTGTCGAAAACTCTCGAAAATTAAATCACAGACCTTGTGCAGTGCAGGTATCTAAACATAAACGATACTTTTCTTATCACTTACATTAAGATAAATGAAATCAAGTTTACGTCTTAGTTTTAAAAATATAATTCCAAATAAAATCACTCTTCACAGACAAAAAGAACAACATGAATTGTAAAATGATTAGGTTATTATTCAAAAACAAATTATGATAATCTATAATTCCTATCTTAAAGCTGTCTTATTGTTCTCTGCTAAATGTAAATAATACGGAGGCTGAAGTTGGTTCCGAGTTCGAGTTCCGAGTTCCGTTTCAGCTAAAACGGGAATCCCCGGAAATAGGAGTGATACAAAACTTAAAATAAAGTGGATTCTATCACTGGTAACCTATTGGAAAAAAGACCAACAAAGCAAACATTGTTCATATGTCTTAGGCATATGGAATAATTTTATCTAAAATGATAGAGAAATTTCCTTTTAAACGGAACTCGGAAATGGAGAGTTGAGAGAAAAATAAATTAAAGTGGATTTACCAATATTAATCCATTAAAAAAAGCCAACAGGCAACATTTCTAATATGTGCAAAGCACATGGACAAACTTTTATCTAAAAATGATAGAAAATTTCCTGAAACGAATTCCGGAACTGGCTCCGAGTTTCGTTTTACTTAAAACGGAAAATAGATGTTATTTGAAAAACGGTATTTAAACTAGCTCTATCACAAATTTCTCAATGACAAAACACAACAGAGAACAATTTGTAATATGTTTCAAATTTACATAAACATGAATTTTTTTTAAATTTTATTTTAAAAATCCAAAATCCTTAAACGGAACTCGGAACTTGGAACTCGGAACCAACTTCAGCCTCCCAATAATTACTCCAATAATACATTCCTAGCAAAAACAGATCAAAGCTATTGAAAGTGAAATTAACTAACACTTCAACCGCATACAAAATATTAATGTGAATGCCTACTCACTCTAATGCAAGTTTGATTTCATCTTCATCTGCCAAAGGGGCAATCGATGATTTGGTTCATTTTTATGACATCTGCCAATTGGAGTAAACCCTCGTGCCCTTTTCTCTTGCCTTGAGCATGTCCAGCTCTAGTTTAACCACTTAGTTGGTAGTATTTCTTTCCCATTGATCTTGGTGCTCGGCTGTCTCTGTGATTAAGTCTCGAAGTATTCCAAATTCAGCTGTATCAGTAAGGCTATTGTCAACCGCGCAGAATTTGGCACAATGAAAATCTGAAAGCTCTGGAAATTCTGTAATACTGTTTAGTATTGTCTCTATGTCTTCGTTGTAGTCCTACAACATTTTTTACGAAAAACGAAAATAAATAAAGTAGAATATCCATCCACATTTATACCCTATCATTAATGTCAATGAAAACGACAAGTAGATACTGTTTAACACCATAAAATAACCAATATATTATAGAGATGGTACATGTAATATTTGTTTAAATGTATTATGCTGTATGTTTTAGCACATGCTATACATTTGTACTTCTTACATTCATACGTAATTGTTTATTCTAATATGTGTGTCTTTAGCATTTAAACATAATAATTGTACGCTTGGTGTTAAATTTAAATATATAGGAACGAAAGAAATTATATTCATATATTAAAGGAGATATACAAATTCATCAATTGTTTCTGAAGGGCTCCCTTGATGCAGCGAAAGTAATAAAGTGTCTTCGTATTGTGTTTTCCTTATTCATATAAATTCATACTATATATATTATTTTAGTTGTAAGTAGATATTGTAATTAAACTTATAATTCAAAGGTGGTGTTCAAGCTAATGTTAAAAATCCTATAGACACTGCCCACAGCCCAAATCTCTTATAAATTTGCATCTCGAAAGTACTACAAGTTATCTCTTTAAAATGACACTATTTTTTTATTTTGTGATTTTAAAAAGGCCCAAAGAGCCTGACAACTTCATATTAATTTTTAGTTAAACTACCTGCACAAACATGCCAAAATTGGTAAGCTTTTGTTAAAATATTCTACATTTTGAACCCATAAATCATTTGAGTAGATCGCATACCTTATATTTAAATCATTTCGTTTAGAATTTTAGCAAAACTTTTGTTTGAAATCATATTTTTTACGAATCATTTACACTTTTGGAAAAAAACGAAAACGAAACATTGGTCTTTGTCATCTCATTTCACCCTGTGACGGGTTTTGTCAACAATTTTAACCCGCATTAAAAATATCCTCATGACATTTTATGTCTATGTGCAAATTAGTTTCGAAATTAAAATCCGGGAAAACAGTTTTTGAGTGATTTGAAAATAGAGAGTGCAGGTAGCAACGGGCGACTTCTCTGTTAGTATACCTAGCTATACATTTCATTGTTTATGGTTCCTTAGTCCTGTGTAAGTGAAAATAAGTGTATAGTAATAATTTTATCATGGTGCCATCTTTGAAAATATTGGTTGCCATGGTAACAAAACGGAGGCATCTGATTGGCTAAAATTTAGATGATGTCATAATTAAGTGAAAATTTGTATATAGAGGTTATGGGGTATGCTGAATAACATGGTATCGTTTTCAAAAAGATTGGTTGCCATGGACACAAAATGGAGGCATCTGACTGGTTGAAATTTAGATATTATTAGATATAAGTGAAGATTGGTACATATGGGTTATAGGGAATGCCGAATGAGATAGTAACAGTATTAAATACTTTGTTTTCATTGTAACGAAATAAAGCCCCCCTGATCGGCAAAATTAAGATTGTAGCCTTTGTGGTGCTGGTATTCTTTTAAGATTAAACATATTTTATTTGAAAATCAAGAGTAACTCTATTTTCCTCTTTAATCTATTTAATTAAATTTATAATATTTTTTATCCACATAAGAGGGGTGGATAACCTTAATTTGTATCTTTTGAGTTTGAGTTGCTGACGAAAATATATTTCTGTCCATCAACTATTTGATTTCTGATATTAAAAAAAACTTTTTGTTTTACCCAAGAGTATATCTTATTGCCAGGCATTTTTGTACTGTTAGGGAAAATGCAAGAATAGAAATGCACTAATTTTATAGTAAAAATGTTATTTTACAAAATTATATCACTAACTGTTAATATATTATGTCACGTATGATCAATTTTGAATTTACAGTCAGCTAGGCAAGTATTGATTTAAAAAAAAAACTCTCTTGGCTACATTTCAGACTAAAAAATGCTATTTTCCCGGATTTCAATTTTATGAAAAAGTATCTGTCATAGGATTATACCTATAGCATGTTTTTAAAGTGATTTAAAAGTATGGCCAAAACCGATAACTTGCCAAATATTTCGAGCACACCCAATATCCTCAATTTTAATCCTGCCAAAATCAATTTGTAGTTAAAATAATTAGTAAATATCATTATAAATGGGTATGAAATAAAGAATGAAGTATCTTTTATTAACAAAAATATTTAAAAAATAAAAAGTATGTTCAAAAGGTGGACACAAGGGGTCCCCCCTTAACACATACCCAAAGTATTGTTAGAAAACATTATTTTAGGCCCTTTATGCCTTTTTAAAAATGCAAAATAGATGAAAAGCACATATAAAGTAGTTATAAACCTAGACCTTTAACACTGCAAAATTTAAAAAAAAATCGGAGTGTGGGATGATTTGGAACCCCACCTTTAAACCTAGATATATGGTGTGAATCCGGACAGAGAACATACACCAGCTGACAATCGAAAAGTGTTATTTCGTGTTACTTGATTATAAAGGGATGACATCACAACTATTTTGAGATTACAAGAAGAATAAGCAGACATTCGCCGCAGAAGCCACTGTGCAGTGGCAATACTATACTGTATATACCTTTGACGATTTCTTTAATTCATCGAGGAACGTGCCGACAAATATGATAGGAGGAGCATGGGTTTTGAACTTAGGAGCATTTAGTTCATCTGAAGAAAATGTACCAATTAGGCGAATCCATTTCTTCATTCGATCTGTAAAATACATCAAATATTTTATTTAGACCGAGTAGATCTAATCGAAAAGTACACTAATATAGATATTACATGGTAAGTATCTTATTATAGAAGGTGTAATTTTTGCGAGACTTAGTAAAGCCGAGATGACATTCAAAACGAAAGCAAATCGCCTTTTATTTACTCGGGTTCACTCGACGCTTCTTTGATGCACAGGAAAAAGATTTTTCAGTAAACCGAATGAGACTGTACTGCTACTGCCGAGGGGAAATATAAGCGTCTTCGCAACCAGTTACAGCATTTCTGTTCAGAAAATTATATCACTGAAACAACATTAACACACTCAAAAAACAATAAGTACCTTCCAAAGAATTATTAAAGCACACTATTAACAGGCAGTAGTTATCCGTCAGTATATGCGGCAGTTGCATGACACATTAAACTACGGCGGCGTATTAGGGCCACTATATAATTTTATATATCTTGTACGTATGTTGTTCGTACAAGTTATCACCTTGTACGTATACGTTATTATCTTGTACGTACAAGTTATAATGTAATACCTTGTACGTACAAGTTAGTATCTTGTACGTACAAGTTAGAATCTTGTACGTACAAGTTAGTATCTTTTACGTTCAAGTTGAGTTGATCTGCTGTTCACCACTGAAGTATTAATGTTTCACAATCTTAATTTGAATTTGCCGGATTATCAATTAAATCGGTTAATGTATAATTAAAAGAATGTATAGATGCTTGCGAGGACACCGTAGTAGTCGCTTATTTTATAGATAAGATATATTTAGTGATAAACTGGCTATGATATATCTACGACTAGAACTCTCGCCAGATTGGCCGAATGATAACAACCGTAATGTCAGGGTTCTTTGTACCAAATTTCATAAGACAATCTGTAGTTTAGGAAGAATTCATATTTTCCTCAGTGACAAAAGTTAATCTTTTAAACTTAAACTATCATTGACAATTTTGAGCTTATATTTTACTACAGAATACAAGTATTGGAAATTACATTATGAAAAAGACCATGGCATTATACCCTATATAGAATGAGGTGCTGATTGCGCAGCCAACAAAAGCAAAACACATTATGTGTTTTTGTGTTAATTAGACATATATGCACACGGTTAAACATTAATTATTCTCCAAATGATAATTGTTTATGCTCCGTTGT
Organism: Argopecten irradians irradians; assembly: GCA_004382745.1. Lineage (NCBI taxonomy): Eukaryota > Metazoa > Mollusca > Bivalvia > Pectinida > Pectinidae > Argopecten > Argopecten irradians. The sequence continues at coordinate 1,797,794 of SAYR01023244.1, read as the reverse complement.
AGGCATTTAAATATAAACTTATCACAACTTCACAACTTCACAAAAGGCAAAGTATTCTATATTTCCCTTTGATTTAAACAAAGGGTATGGAGTATACGTATTGCTTACTGCAATGCCATTTTGACAGTAAACCAGTCACAATGCATTTAATACCGATAATTTCAACATTATACTATCTTGTACGTACAACATAATAACTTGTACGTACAAGATAGTAACTGGTACGTACAAGATAATAACTTGTACGTACAAGATAATAACTGGTACGTACAAGATAATAACTTGTACGTACAAGATAGTAACTTGTACGTACAAGATAGTAACTGGTACGTACAGGATATTATCTTGTACGTACATGATAACAACGTGTATGTACAAGATAATTAACTTGTACGTACAATATACTAAGATGTACGTACATGATAATAACATTAATCTTGAGGTTTGAAAATATATCTAATTAAAGAGAAGATATTGTTTACCAGTTTCCTGTTCGTCCTTGAGGAAATTTGTGAGTCTGAAGACCAGAAGATACACGCCGTGAGACGATATAAAGATATTGTGGGATGATTGAAAAGCTTCGTGTCCTCCCATATCCCACAGTGATAGGTAGGCTTTGTCAGAAGTGGTCTCCATGGAAGCATGTTGACTGATGGCGTCTGCTTCTTTGGCGTGTTCTCGACGTCGCTTTCTATCTGGCTCTCGTAGCGGTAATTCTAGTTAACCATAAAACGACAAAAGTGATATACATACATTTTTTTATTTTTTTATATAAGAGTGAGTTGAAATAAATTGACATCGTTTTGAGATTATGTGCAGCTATTATTTACAATACAGTACTAAAACTGCTTACTAAAACCGAGGGATCACACTGTATAACATAATCACGATATTAAATTACAGTCAAAACATAGTAACCAAGTGTTGGTTAAAGGTGATACTTTTAGAGTTGAGGTGACGCATCGAGCCGAATGTAATATAATGGAATAATTGAGTCTGTATGATAAAACAAATTGTCTTATTTCATTATTCATTTGAATTCCAGTTATTTCTCAGTGGTTTTCCTTTATGTATAATGTAACAGCGCTGCGTCGGATTCATTTTCATCTTTTCAAGTACAAAGTAAAAACTCAATTTCTATCAATCGAAGCCTCTATTTTGTTACCATGGCAATGAATCTCTTCGAATAATTGATATCTTTTTTCGGCATCCTTATAACACTCTAGAGTCTATTTGTTACCGAAACAGAAGGCAAAAAATTGAAAACAGGAAATAGGCCCTGGCGGCAATTTTGGACTTTCTATCCCGGATAAAACGGTTCGTGTACACCCCTATTCACTATTAAGTAAGGTATGTCAGGTTTCGGGGTGCTTCAACCCTTCAAGGAAGAAAATTGGAAGATTTAAGTATAATTACACTTCAACAAGAAACTGTACAAAAACAACACATCCCCCGATTTTATTGGTGTGTATAAGGTGTAATAAGGTACACAGTAGAATATCATTTACAATTATAAAGCTCTTTTTATCTTCCGTTTACAATATTCCCTTTACACTCACCATCATAATCAGGAAGAGGCATCATTGCTGCCATACGTTTCTCAATGGTTTTAGTTGGCGTATGATCCGAGCTATGTTGCCATGTTTTGTCCGCCATGTTGATAGTGAACCAAACAGGGTGTAATTCGGCTCCCAAAGTTGGTTGTCTTGATGTGATGTCGACATATTTGTTCTGGAGACGTCGACACAGAGTAGTTTTACCTGCACCTTCGCAGCCTACGAACACTACCCGAATGTGTCGGTAACTTTCTGTCTGTCCCTTGAACAGCCTCAAATATCTGTTATAGTTTCTGACGTCCCCTGAATTGTGAATAAGGATCAATTAATGGATAAATTTATGCCAGAAAATATCATTTAGTTATGTAGCAATTTTTTTTATTATTACAGGATTATAGAATGTCCAAATTTTATCATTCTTTATTGATAAAAAACGATACGGAAAACAAACAACCACTGAATACACATGAAAAACGGAACAATACAACAGAACGGTATTGTAACTTTTGCTAAAGAATAAGGAAACGAACAAATATATAATTTTAAATGTCGAATATTTGTTCATGGTTTAAATAACGTAATCATAAATCATTTCTAATGTAGATAATTTGAAATTCATGAAATGGTTGAAATACCAACGGCACGACGTGATAGCCTCCATTGTCTTTGTACTAAGTACTGTTAAAATGTCCAAAATACATCAAAATTAGATGTTTATGTTAATTTATACATACTTAAATAAAAAAACAGTGACAATTTTAGATTGATTAAACCAAATTCAGATGTATGGTTATTATCGATGTTATTGTGTAATTTAACTAAATACAACACACAGAAATGGCTGTGTATCTGCAATGTTAGATAAGAAATAAGACAATGATATATATATATTAAAATAAAACTGTAAAAGGTTGTATGTCTACCGTTTGATTATTCTGTCTAACTCTTGCTGACTTATTTCAAGTCACTAATTTCAGCACCTGAGATTATCTTCAAGCTAAATAGCTTTAGGTTTATTTTGTAATAATATGTATTGGTTTGTTTAGATTAATACACTTAATGACCTTGTGAAATTATCGTTTTAGGTATCAGTGCAAATAAACGTCATTTACTATCTTTTTTTAAACAAGCTATTTCCAGGATATATATAGATATGTGAAAAAACCTTTTTAAATCAGCACTGTTATAAATTCACATGGACAAAATACGTCAATATAACACAATTCTAACAAAATCAACAAAAAAGCACTAATATTCAATTTTTGTACTATTGTCTGATTAAAATGTCAATTGCATCAATGTTTAATGTTGCTAAATATTAAAATCTACTAAGATCCCTTAAAGAATACAATATTTCTAAATTGATATTGAAATTCAGAAATAGTCTTATTTCGTTTGCACATATTACAAAGACTTCAGCTAGTTATGTGTATAATTTGCTATTCGTTATTATGACTTAATTCATTACGCACTTGAATAATAAAAAAAGATATTGATGTCAATATTGAATCAAGAACCTTCACAAAATTATCAAAACATCATAAAAAGTCATCATCAATACTCATAACGTCTGATTATGCAGTCTACAAAACTAGATATCACTTCAACGAAAAGAAAGAAAACAAATCTTGCAAATTAGCACTGTTTATACAGTCAATAAAATATAAGTCAATGCACTTCCATAAAAAAAACGTAACTGTTATATTAACATTATATTTTTCTTTGTACTATTTTGTGGAAAAATGTCTTAAATGCAACAATGATAGATGTTGAATATTCAAACATTTTAAGAGTCTTATTTAGAAAAATATAACTTCTAATAAAACTGATTATACGAAATTCAGAAGTAATCCTATATACTTACAATATCTTCATCATTATGCTAATGATGTTCATTACTTTTTATGTTGTATATTGCTACTTGTTACATTGTACATAAAGGGTTACGTATCTTCATTCTTAGATGAAAAACAACAAGACAAGATTTTATCATCGCATTAATAACCTGCAATTCCTAAAAGGTGATCATCAACACACCTACCGGCTGATTATTTAGTCTACAGGCATTTCGTGATTTTGACCAAATGACCAAATGATTCAATGACCAAACTAGTAGTTGTCTTATATGGACGACGAAAAGCAGAATGATCACGAATCGATTAGTTCCATTTCCTCGATGTTTTAATTATGCACAATTACGTTCATATTTAATAATGAAAATATTTTATGACTTCAATGTATAAAATGCACATTTATTTAGGGGGAGAGATAACAACTGACATTATCTTTTGCTGTTTAATCATCTTATAAGAGACATTTTACCTCATCATTTCACAAATCATAATTATTATTGGATAATGATAGTGATTTTGTCTGTACTATTTTCTGGTTAAAATGTCCAAAATACATCAATGTTTGATGTTGACGAATAAAAAAACCTACAAAGATCTTAGTTTATGAATCAAAATCCTGAAATAGTCATGTTTATCAACTCACATGGAGAGGAATGTTAGTATATTTTCAAACACGAACATAACACGTAAATTAAATTTGTCTATGTACCTGTATTTGACTTAAATATCAAAAATGCATAGATTTTTATGTTAATGATTATTTAAATCTACAAAGATTCCCATTTAGAAAGGTAATATAGCTGCTAGATGTAATATACAAACTTCAGAAGTAGGCTTATTTATCTGCACAGCATAATGCTAGTAATGTGTATTATTTATGTTATTGGACATTTTTACTAAATACATTACACATTAAGTATTGTGCATCCTCAGTGTTAGATTAATGAAAAACAAGGCAATGATATAAAGATTATATTAAATCTTCAGACACATTACCGAAACACTTAAAAAGTTTCCATCAATATGCCTTCTGTTTCATTATTAACTCTATACAACTTGATCAATTAGAAAAATATTACTTCTAAACTAATTATACAAAATTCAGAAGTAATCTTATATACTTTCAATACCTTCATCATTATGTTAGTGATGTTCATTGTTTATAATGTTGTATATTGCTGCTTGTTACATTATACAAAAAGGGTTTCGTTCTTCATTGTTAGTTTTAAAACTAGACAAGATTTCATCATTGAATTACTAACCATAACAAGTAGATTCTTTTTGTCTCTGTACTAGTATCCGACTAACATATCAAGAATGCATAAATTGTTTTATGTTAATAATTAAGTAAACCTACGAAGATTCCTATTTAGAAAAGTAATATATCAGGATTTATTATACAACCTCCAGAAGTAGGCTTATCCAGTTCCACAGCATTATATTGGACCAGCTTTACTTAATACATTACACATAAACGCTTGTGCATCTACAGTCTTAGGTTAATGAAAAACAAGGTAATGAAATAAAGGTTATATAAAACCTTCAGATACATTACCCGAGACACCTAAAAGGTTCAATCAATATGCTTACTGTCTGATTAGTGAGTCTACAGAGCTAGAGATCAATTAGAAAATTATTACTTCTAAACTAATTATGCAAAATTCAGAAGTAATCTTATAGACATAAAATACCTTCATCATTTTGCTAGTGATGTTCATTATTTATTATGTTGTATATTGTTACTTGTTACATTACAAAGATAGAGTTTTGTATCTTCATTCTTAGATAATAAAACAAGGCAAGATTCCATCATTGAACTAATAACCTCAAAATATATCTGCAATTCCTACAAGGTTAATATCAACACGCTTATCGGCTGATTATTTAGTCTACAGACATTTTGCGATAAAAATTAAATGACCAAAGTAGTAGTTGTCTTATATCGACGACGAAAAGCAAAATGATCACGAATGTATTAGTCCAATTGCCTCAGTGTTTTAATTATGCACAAATAGGTTTTTGTTTAATAATGACAATATTTGATGAATTCAATTTATAAGCTGCACATTTATCTAGGTTGGAGAGATAACAAGCGACATTATCATTTGCAGGTTAATTATCTTATAAGGGCCATTTCACCTCATCATTCCACAAATTATAATTATTTATTGGCACATTAATAATGGTGGTAATTTTGTCCGTATCATTTTCTGGGTAAAATATCCAAAATACATCAATGATGTTGATAGATAAAGATCCTATTAGGAAGAAAAATACTTCTTAGTTCATTATTCAAAATCCTGAAATAGTCATATTTCATGTGCACAGCACAATATCAGTTATGTTTATTATCAATTCATTCGCCGACTTAGCATAAACGATGTTCATCACTTGAACAATAATTTGTTTTTAATCATGCAAGTTTATATCTAATTAACGCAAAAAGTAATATAAAATATTTTATTTTGCTTTTGGTGCATGCGCAATCAGTTCTTCATCCCATATAGGACATAGTGCCACGGAATTGTTTCGGGATGCAATAAATTATTTTTAACAAGTTTATCTAGAAATAAAAATAGAAGCTCAAACTTTTCAAAGGTGGCAATGGTGTAAAGTAAGTAACTTTTGTAACTGAAAAAAAACTCAATTGTCTGCTCCTGTTTTTGACAGAGAAAAATAAGCATTCTTCAGCGGTGGATCATCTTTAATGATCAATTAATCAAGATGACGTATGGAGTATTTTTATTGGTTTTAAAGTATTCTTGTTTAAAGGAAAATGTTACTTACGATCTGTTTCGGAATCAGCCATTCCCAGCAAGTTATAAAAAAACAAAGCATTTTAAATCAGCAATGTTTATCAACTCAGATGGAGAGGTATGTTAATACATTTGCAAACACAAACATAACAAATTGATTCAATTTGCATAGATATTTTTATATTGATGATTATTCAAACCTACCAAGATTCCTATTTAGAAGAGTAATATATCTAGATTTATTATACAACCTCCAGAAGTAGGCTTACCTAGTTCCACAGCATCATATTGGACATTTTTACTATATACATTACACAAACAGAGTTGTACATTATATCTGCAATTCCTAAAAGGTGATCGTCAACACACCTACCGGCTGATTATTTAGTCGACAGGCATTTCGTGATAAACATTCAATGACCAAACTAGTAGTTGTCTTATATGGACGACGAACAGCAAAATGATCACGAATCGATTAGTCCCATTTCTTCAGTGTTTCGATAATGCACAAATACATTTTTGTTTAATAATGAAAATATTTGATGAATTCAATGTATAAGATGCACATTTATCTAGGTGGGAGATAACAAGTGACATTATCATTTGCTGCTTAATCATCTTATAAGAGACATTTTACCATATCATTTCACAAATTATAATTATTTATTGGCACATTAATAATGATTGTAATTTTGTCTGTACCATTTTCTGGTTTAAATATCCAAAATACATCAATGTTTGATGTTGATAAATATAAAGAAAACTAATAAGATCCTTATTAAGAAGAAAACTATTTCTTAGTTTATGAATCAAAATCCTGAAATAGTAATGTTTCATTTGCACGGCACAATGTCAATTATGTTTATTTTTTATGATCAATTTAGTAATGATATATTAATCAGGATGGCGTATGGTGTATTTTTATTGGTTAATAACGTATATTTGTTTAAAAGCAAATGTTACTTACTAGCTGTTTCGAAATCAGCCATTTTCAGCAAGATATGAAAGAAACAAAGCATTTTAAGTCAGAAATATTAATCAACTCAGATGGAGAAGTAAGTTAATACATTTTCAAACACGAACATAACATGTAAATTAAATTTGTCTTTGTAATAGTATCCGACTACAATATAAAAAAAGCATAGATTTTTTATCTTTACAATTGTTTAAACCTACCAAAATTCCCATTTAGAAAAGTAATATATCTAGATTAAATATATACAAAATTCAGATGTAGGCTTATCTCATTTGCACTGCAAAATGCTAGTTATTTTCATTATTTATGTTGTTAGACGTTTTACTTAATACTTTACACATATAGGATTGTGTATCTTCACTGTTAGATTAATGAAAAACAAGGTAAAGATATAAAGCTTATATTTAACATTCAAAGACATTACCGAAACACCTAAAATGTTTTTCCATCAATAAATCTACTGTCTGATTAATAAGTCTACAGAGCTAATGATCTATTAGAAGAAAATATTACTTCTAAACTAATTATACAACATTCATAAATAATCTTCTATACTTATAATACCTTCATCAATATGCTAGAGATTTTCATTCTTTATTATGCTGTATATTGCCACTTTTTACAAATAAGGGTTTTTGTATCCCCAGTGTTAGATAAAGTACAAGACAAAATTTCATCATAGAATTGATAACCTCACAATATATCTGCAATTCCTAATAGTTGATCATCAATACGCCTACCGGCTGATTATTTATTCTACAGGCATTTCGTGATAAAAATTCAATGACCGAATTAGTAGTTGTCTTATATGGACGACGAAAAGCATAATGATCACGAATTTATTAGTCTCATTTTCTCCGTGTTTTAATAATGCACAAAAACCTTTTGTTTAATAATGAAAATTTTGATTTTCAATGTATAAGCTTTACATTTATCGAGGGGAAGAGATAACAAGCGACTTCATTATTTGCCTGTTAATCATCTAATAAGAGACATTTTACCTCATTATTTCACAAATCATAATTATTTATTGGCACATTATTAATGATAGTAACTGTGTCTGTACCATTTTCTGGTTAAAATGTCAAAAAATACATCAATGTTTGATGTTGATAAATAAAGAAAACCTATTTAGATCCCTATTAAAAGAATAATATTTCTTAACTAATTAATCGAAATCCAGAAATAGTCATATTTCATTTGCATAGCAAATGTCAATCATATCAATGATCTATGATCAATTTAGTAATGACCAATTAATAAAGATGACGCATGGAGTATTTTTATTGGTTTTAAAGTATTCTTGTTTAAAGGAAAATGTTACTTACGATCTGTATCGAAATCAGTCATTCCCAGCAAGATATGAAAGAGAACAAAGCATTTTAAATCTGAAATGTATATCAACTCAGATGGAGAGGTAAGTTAATTCATTTGAACACAAACTTAACAAGTAGATTATACTTGTCTTTGTACTAGTATCTGACTCACATATCAAGAATGCATAGATTTTTTATGCTAATAATTATGTAAACCTACCAAGATTCCTATTTAGAAAAGTAATATAACTAGATTGAATAGACAAACTTCAGAAGTCGGCTTATTCAGCTCCACAGCATAATATTAGACTTTTTTTACTAAATACATTACAAAAAAAAATATCAGCGATAGATCAATGAAAAATAAGGCAATGATATAAAGATTATATCAAACTTTAAAACACATTACCAAAAAACCTAAAACGTTTTCATCAATATGTCTATTGTCTGATTAGTAAGTCTAAAGAGCTAAATATCAATTGAAAAAGTTTACTTCTAAACTAATAACATAAAATTCAGAAGTAATCTTATAAACTTCAATACCTTCATCATAATTCTTGTGATATTCATTATTTATTATGTTGTATATTGCTACTTATAACATTACACATAAAGGGTTTTGTATCTTCATTCTTAAAAAAAAATAAGACAAGATTTAATCATTGAATTAATAATCTTACAATATATCTGCAATTCCTAAAAAGTTGATCATCAACAGGCCTACCGATTGATTATTTAGTCTACATACATTTCCTGATAAAAATGCAATGACCAAACTAGTAGTTATCTTATATGGACGACGAAAAACAAAATTGTCATGAATTTATTAGTGCACTTACCTCAGTGTTTTAACTATGCACAAATACGTTTTTGTTTAATAGTGGAAATATTTGATGAATTCAATGTAAAAGCTTACATTTATGTAGGGGGAGATATAGCAAGCGACAGTATCATTTGCCGGTTAATCATCTTATAGGAGACATTTTACCTAATCATTTCACAAATCAAAATTATTTATTGGCACATTAATAATGATAGTAATTTTGTCTGTACCATTTTCTGGTTAAAATATCCAAAATACATCAATGTTTGATGTTGATAAATATAAAAAAAAACTGATAAGATCCCTATTAAAAAAGAAAAATATTTCTTAGTTTATGAATCAAAATCCTGAAATAGCCATGTTTCATTTGCACGGCACAATGACAATTATGTTTATTTTTTATGATCAATTTAGTAATGATAAATTAATCAGGATGGCGTATGGTGTATATTTATTGGTTGATAAAGTATATTTGTTTAAAAGAAAATGTTACTTACCAACTGTTTCGAAATCAGCCATTCCCAGCAAGTTATGCAAAAACAAAGCATTTTAAATCAGCAATGTTTATCAACTCAGATGGAGAGGTATGTTAATACATTTTCAAACACAAACATAACAAATTGATTCATTTTGTCTTTGTACTAGTATTTGACTAAAAATTTCAAAATGCATAGTTTTTTCCTGTTAATAACTATTTATTCCTACCAGTATTCCTATTTAGAAAAGTAATATATCTAGGTTTAATAAACAAACTTCAGAGGTAGGCTTATTCAGCTCCACAGTATGATACTGGATATGTTTTACTAAATACATTACGCATAAAGGGTTTTGTATCTACAGTGTGTGATCAATGAAAAACAAGGCAATGATATACAGATTATATCAATCTTTCAGACACATTACCATAACTCCTAAGAAGTTTCGATCAATACACCTACTGTCTGATTAGTAAGTCTACAGACCTAAGATCAATTATAAAATTATTACTTCCTAACTAATTATACAACATTCATAAATAATCTTATAAACTTACAATACCTTCATCATAATGCTAGTGATGTTCATTATTTATTATGTTGTATATTGCTACTTTTTACATTACACATAAAGGGTTTGCATCTTCATTCTTCGAAAAAAAATAAGACAATATTTAATCAATGAATTAATAACCTCACAATATATCTGCAATTCCTAAAAGGTGATCGCCAACACACCTACCGGCTGATTATTTAGTCGACAGGCATTTCGTGATAAAAATTCATTGACCAAACTAGTAGTTGTCTTATATGGACGACGAAAAGCAAAATGATGACGAAACGATTAGTCCCATTCCCTATTACCTGGTGTTTCTCAATAATGCAAACTACACTTTTTGTTAAAATAATGAAAATATTTGATGAATTCAATGTATAAGATGCACATTTATTAGGTGGGAGAGATAACATTGTGACATTATCATTTGCTGCTTAATACATCTTATAAGAGACATTTACCATATCATTTCACAAATTATAATTATTTAATTGGCACATTGATAAAGATAGTAATTTTGTCTGTACTATTTTTTAGTTAAAATGTCCAGAAATACATCTATAATGTTTTGATATTGATAAATAACAGAAACATACTAAGATCACTATTAAGAAGAAGAATATTTCTTTAATTCAAAATCCAGGATATAGTCATATTTCATTTGCTCAGCACAATGTCAGTTATGTTTATATTAATGAGCGATTTTAAAAGAAATGTTACTTACCAGCTGTTTTTAAATCAGCCAGTTCCAGCAAGATATGGAAAAAAACAAAGCATTTTAAGTCAGAAATATTAATCAACTCAGATGGAGAGGTAAGTTAATACATTTTCAACACAAACATATTAAGTAGATTAATTTTGTCATTGTACTAGAATCTGACTAAAAATTTCATAAATGCATAGTTTTTTCATGTTAATAATTATTTATTCCTACCAGTATTCCTATTTAGAAAAGTAATTATATCTAGGTTTATAAACAAACTTCAGAGGGTAGGCTTATTCAGCTCCACAGTATAGATATTGGATATGTTGTACTAATACATTACACATTAAGGGTTTTGTACCTACCGTGTTAAATTAATGAAAACAAGGCAATGATATAAATATTATATTAAACCTTCAGACACATTACCCGAAACACTGAAAGTTTCCATCAATACGCCTACTGTCTGATTGGCAAGTCTACAGAGCTAAGAGATCAATTGTAAAATTATTACTTCTAACTAATTAATACAAAATTCAGAAGTAATCTTATATAACTTCAATACCTTCATCATAATGCTAGTGATGATCATTATTTATTATGTTGTATATTGCTACTTTTTACATTACACATAAAGGGTTTGTATCTTCATTTCTTCGAAAAAATAACCAATATTTAATCAATGAATTAATAACCTGACACTATATTTGCAATTCCTAAAAGGTGATCGTCAACACACCTACGGCTGATTATTTAGTCGACAGACATTTCGTGATAAAAATTCAATGACCAAACTAGTAGTTGTCTTATATGGACGACGAAAAGCAAAATGATCACGAATCGATTAATCCCATTCCTGAGTGTTTCAATAATGCACCAATACATTTTTGTTATAAATAATGAAAATATTTTGATGAATTCAATGTATTGATGTGCACATTTATCTAGGTCGGAGAGATAACAAGTGACATTATCATTTGCTGCTTAATCATCTTATAAGAGACATTTTACCATATCATTTCACAAATCATAATTATTTATTGGCACATTTAATAAATATAGTAAATTTGTCTGTGCTATTTTCTAGTTAAAATTCCAAAATACATCTATAATGTTTGATATTGATAAATAAAGAAACCTACTAAGATCCCTATTAAGAAGAAGATATTTCTTAATTTATTAATCAAAATCCAGATATAGTCATGATTGCATTTGCTCAGCACAATGTCAGTTTATGTTTTATATTAATGTGCAATAAATCAAGATGGCGTTTGGAGTATTTTTATTGTTTGATGGATATTTATTTAAAAGAAAAGTTACTTACGACCTGTTTTTAAATCAGCCAGTTTCAGCAAGATATGAAAAAACAAAAGCATTTAAGTCAGAAATATTATCAACTCAGATGGGAGGTAATTTAATACATTTTCAAAACACAAACCTATTAATGTTATAATTATTTATTCCTACCAATATTCCTATTCAGAAAAGAAATATATCTAGATTTAATAAACAAACTTCAGAGGTGGCTTATTCAGCTCCATAGTATATGACATTGATATGTTGTACTAAATACATTACACATAAAGGGTTCTTGTATCTACAGTGTTAGATTAATGAAAACAAGCCAATGATTAAAAATTAATTAACCTTCGAACACTTTACTCCGAAACACCTAAAAGTTTCCATCAATTACGCATATGTCTTGTTTAGCAAGTCTACAGAGCTAGTGTAGAGAATCAATTGTAAATTGTTACTTCCTAAATAATTTATACTAAAATTCAGAAGTAAATCTTATTCCTTAATACTTCATCATAATGCTAGTGATGTTCATTATTTATTATGTTGTATATTGCTACTTTTTACATTTACACATAAAGGGTTTTTGTATCTTCATTCTTCGGAAAATAATAAGACAATATTTAATCACTGAATAATAAACTGACACTATATCTGCAATTCCTAAAAGGTGATCGCAACACCTACCGGTGATTATTTATCGACAGAGCATTTCGTGATAAAAATTCAATGACCAAACTAGTACTTGTGTATATGGGACGACGAAAAGAAAAATGATCACGAATCGATTTATCCCATTTCCTCAGTGTTTCAATAATGCACAAAATACATTTTAAGTTCAATAATTAAAAATATTTGATGAATTCAATGTATAAGATGCCACATTTATTTAGGTCGGAGAGATAACATGTGACATTATCATTTGCTGCTTAATCATCTTATAAGATACATTTAACCATATCATTTCACAAATCATAATTATTTATTGGGCACATTAGATAATATACGTAATTTGTCTGTGCTATTTTCTAGTTAAAATTTCCAAAATACATCTATAATGTTGAATATTGATAAATAAAGAAAACTACTAAGATCCCTAATAAGAAGAAGAATATTTCTAATTTATTAATCAAATCCAGATATAGTCATATCTGCATTTGCTCAGCACAATGTCATTTATGTTTATATTAAATGTGAATAAATCAAGATGGCGTTGGAGTATTTTTATTGGTTTGATATTAATGAATTTATTTGATTTAAAAAGAAGAATGTT